>SNQJ01S0239037.1:0-13637 GCA_010110895.2 Picea sitchensis
TTCGTCTAACCCTTGCCTGAAAGATCCACAACCTGGATAACAGTAGCTTCACTGATCACTCTCCTTTGGCTGACTGTCAGTTTCCTCCAAGATCATAAGTTTCATATGTTCATTTCTCCCCCTTTCCACCATCATGGAGTCCATTTATATAGGTTGGGAGGGGCCTAACCTCTTGAGTTATGTTTAGAACCAGTTAGGAACTATCTCCTTAGATCAGGGATCTTTTGATGAAATCGAGAATTCGAGCACAACTGCCTTCTAATCTCGAATGATCTCCTCCTCATTCGACTCAACGGGCTAACAATTTACCCAGAATAGGGAGCGCTCCCCCAAAAGGGGTATCAGAACGTTGTAGCGCTCCTGGTGTGCCTTGGAAAAGCGCCAGCACTCTTAAGGTGAGAAACGCTCCTCCAGAAGGGCCTAAAGGGCGTTATAATGCTCCTTGAACTATAGTAGAGGAGCGCCAGCGCTTCTGCAGCTATAGTAGGGGAGTGTTCCCCCTCCAAATCAGTGTTTCAGGGCCTCTTTCAGGTGTCAAGAGTTATTTGATTCCAGTGGATCAGTTCTTGATCTTCAACTCAGTCATATGAGGTGTCATATGTGCCTTCTTAGTGTCATTATCACGGCATCATGTATGAACATTGTTTGCGACACTAATAATCAACTTGCGACACTTGCGAAAGTTGTAGGGAAGATGCGACACTTACGACGACTGATAGGGACAATGCGACACTTATCCATCTGAGAAATTTTGACGTGTAACAAGTATTATGAAATCTGACGAAACCATGGGCATGGGACAAGACAATGCCCTGTTATACAGAAATATTCGACAGTACCAAACACAGTACACTATGAGTTCTGCACATCTACCAAGCATGCCACCAATCAATGTAGATCTTTGGATTCACTTGAAGACAGGTTAGACCAAACAACATTCAGGGTGAATGAAAACCCTTAGGGACCAGGAAGAGGTCAAGGAGGTGGAGCTAGAGGAGGCTTCAGAGGAGGAAGAACTGGGGGAAGAGGGCCAAGCAGATGTTACAACTGTGATGAGAAAGGTCACATAGCTAGAGACTTTCCTCATCCAAGCCATCCATGGTGCTTTCACTGCAGGACCAATGGGCACGCAACTGAATATTGCCCATAATTAATTGCAAAATGGGAAGACAGGGTACGAAAACAAGGAACTAACCTCGTCAGTGCAGAAATCAAGAGAGTTAGTAAAGTACAATCGCCCAACCTCAATATCATTACTCGAGTAGGATTGAAGACTGATACTTTACCTCAGATCCAGAAAGAAGCACCTAAAGAAGACAGGTATGACCCTCTAAAATAGAAGTTTTTCTTTAAAGATTCCATAGAATTATTTTAGAATATTCCTAGCCCTGAGATGAGAGAAAAACCCCCATAGCCTATTGTTTACCCTAAGATTGTGCAAGTCCCTACTTCACCCCTTGCACCTAGAAACCCTATAGCCACACCGAGACAACCTGAGCAACCTCAAAATGTAGTTGATCTTTGGTTTCAATTATTCTCTAACATTCTTGGGATTGATCAACTAATGGAAAAGATGCACAATGCGCTATACCTAGTCTTAGGGAATGAAGAACCTATAGAAATATGAATAAGAGTTAATATTCCTTAGAAGAGTACTCACAGAGTGCAGAGAAGAAAAGTACGAATGAGAAAATAATTCAGAGTAGTAGCCCAGTTAGATGAATTTGAGATCAAGGATGTCATGTTGGATCTAGGATCTGATGTGAACATTCTGCCTAAGAAGAATTGGGAAGCCTTAGGAAAACCTAGGGTGACATATTCCCCAATTCAATTAAGAATGGCCAATCAATATTTTATTTTCCCCATAGGAAGACTGGAGAATGTGGAAATAGATGTTGCAGGATTAAAAACAATGGTCGACTTTGAAGTCATTGAAATCATGGGAGATAAGGACCCTTACCCTGCAATACTTGGAATTTATTGGGCCTATGAAAACTATGCAGTAATTGACTTGAAGAAAGACACCATGACCTTTGAGGCTGATGGAATCAAGATAGTTCAACCTTTGGATCCATATGTAGGACCTAGGTATACAGAGCCAACAGACAATAATATGGAGGGAGAAGACTTGGATCAGTTTTACATTGTAACAGCAGGAACACGAGACGATTATATAAATCCTATTTTTGATGGATCGGTAAGTTGGAGAAGCATACAGTCAGTAGACGAAGATTCAGAATTGGCTTTTGACAGTTGGCAACAAGGTTCGTATGAAATATTCTCAAGAATATGCACAACTGTCAGAGTAACTAGATGGGTCGGGACAGAAGTTTGAGAACACCCAGTATACGATGGTAGCTCAGAACTAGACAATTTTCTACTCGGCGTGGAAGAAAAGGTAGTAGAAGATCAAATAATCTTGGTAATAGATGTAACCTTTCAGGACGCCCCTGCCAAATGGTGGGCCAATCATAAATCCCTACTCAGAAATTGGGACGATATGAATCAAGCCATCAAGTATAGGTTTCATAACAAGGAGCAGCTGGAACCTGAGATGCAAACGGATTTCCAAGTTGTGCAACTGTTCAGCGGAGAAACTGATCCTAAAGTTCATATTGAACAGTGTGTGACACAAAGGCAAGCTACGGAAATACCCTCTCATTTATGGGCTTAGGTATTTCCCCACTCTCTAGGACCAATCCTGAAATCTTGATTCATACACGAGGAAACCAGAAGATAGACCAGCGATTGGAAGACATCGGTAGCTCATTTTTGCAAGGACTTCTCATTTACAAGTAAGTATCCTGAGCTTAAAGTAGTCCTGCAAAATATTAAAGAATTTCTCTTTACATATGATAGTGATCAAAAATCAAACCAAGTGGTATGTCTAAAGCATAGCCAAGAACTTCAGACTAGCCTTCACCTTCCCTCAACCAAGAAGCCTATAGAATGTTATAACATTAGCAGAGACTCAGAAAGCCCAAATGACTTAGAGGAATTGAGAAATCTAGTCATCAAAGAGACAGAGGGGAACAAAGAAATCCAGAACATCATACCCAGTCACACTGATAGTTCCTACAATCACCCATTAAAATTACGCAAAGTCAACATAGGTACCATAGAGCAACCTAAAATAGCCATGGTGGGAGACTACTGGGATGAGCAAGCTAGCCAAGAAATACAGAGCCTGCTGCGGGAATACGAGGATTTGTTCCCAAAGACTTTCTCAGAGTTAAAGGGAATCAAAGGAGTTATGGGAGAAATGAAAATCAAGTTTAAACCAGTATCCAAGCCTCTGAGACATAGACCATACCATCTTAACCCTGAAATAAAAGACAAGGTTAAGAAGGAGATAGATAAGATGTTGGAAGTAGGACCCATTTTTGCAGTAGAAGAAGCAGAATGGGTCAACCCAATAGTTATTCAAATCAAGAAAGGCACAGAGGATATTAGAGTCTGTGTAGACTATAGAAGCCTTAACTTTGCATGTGTTCATGACCCTTTCCCAACACCTTTTACTGATGCGGTGCTAGAACAAGTTGCGGGGAAGGAAGCATACTCGTTCACAGATGGATTTTTAGGGTACCACCAAGTCAGGATTTCCGAAGAAGACAAAAAGAAGACCACATTCATAACAGAATGGGGATCTTTCACATACAATGTGATGCCATTTGGCCTAAAGATCGCCCCTGCATTATTTTCCAGGATTGTAATAGCAGCCTTTCGAGAGTTCATTCACAAGTTTATAGACGTTTATATGGATGATTAGACGATATACAGTTTTATCAAGGAACACGTAGCACTGTTACGGCTAATGTTTGACAGATGCAGAGAATTGTATATCTCTTTGAAGATCAGAAAGTGTATCTTTTGTGTACAACATGGGAATATTTTGGGCCACATAGTCTGTTAAGAAGGAGTATTGGTAGACCCAGCCAAATTTGCGGTTATTGTGAACATGCCACCACCTACGAGTGAAAAGCAATTGCGCTCCACGTTGGGACACACGGGGTACTATCGCAGGTTCATCAGAAGATATGCCAACATTACTGCACCTCTGGATAATCTATTGAAAAAAGTCGAAACGTTCCAATGGACCCCAAAATGTGATAAAGCATTTGCAACACTCAAGGAGAAGCTCATCTCAACACCAATTATGATATTACCAAACTGGGAAAACGAATTTCGCGTCCATGTAGATGCTTGAGGAATTGCCTTAGGAGATATCTTAGTGCAACCTAGAGACAAAGCTATGGATCATCCTATATATTTTGAAATTCAGAAGTTGTCGCAAGCATAGCCCAACTAAACAATGACAGAAAGGGAGGGCTTAGCCATGATTTATGCTTTGCATAAATTTAGACATTATTTGTTAGGTTCTCATTTCAAATTCTTTACTGATCATTCTGCATTAAAATATCTAGTTAACAAACCTGTGTTGGAAGGGAGAATTTGTAGATGGTTGTTTTTATTTTAGGAATTTTCCTTTGAAGTTATCATTAAACCAGAACGATGCAACGTACGAACTGATCACTTGTCCAGACTAGACTCAAGGGAAAGTGGCAGAGTAGTTGATGATAATCTCCCAGATGCAGACTTGTTCCAGGTTGAGGCCATACAAGAGTACCTAGAGGACATAGAAGTCTTCTTAAGTACAAGGGTCCACCCAGAAACATATTTCGCAACCCAGAAACGCCACATGGTTTTTAGAGCAGCAGATTACCAGTTTATCGCAAGATAGTTGTATAAAATGGAACTAGATATTATCCTCAGAATATGCGTCTTGGATCATGAAAGATGGGATATACTCTGGGAATGCCACATTGGATTTGTGGGAGGTCACGTAGGAGGAAAGGCCACTGCATAGAAATTTCTACAAGCTAGACTTTGGAGGGTGATACTCTTTAAGGATGCAAAGGTATATGCTAGATCATGTGACATTTGTCAAAGAATAGGTAGGCCATCACGACAAGACGAATTACCATTGCAACCAATTTGAGCTCTACAAGCATTTGAGAAATGGGCAGTTGACTTCATTGGACCGATCAACCCCACATCTAAGAATTCAAAGGTGAGGTACATCATTACCGCAACCAACTACCTTACATGTTGGGATAAGGCAGCAGTTGTTCAGGACGGTTGGACAGATATTGTTTCCAAGTTCATTTTGAGAATATTATCACTCGATTTGGATGTCTGAGGAGCCTAACCAGTGAACAGGGAACCCATTTCATTAGTAGCACTATAGAAAATCTTACAGCATAGTTCCTGATCGAACATCACAAAAGCATCCCCTACCACCCGCAAGCCAATGGAATAGTAGAAGCATTCAATAAGATTTTGGAAAGAGGGTTGACAAAAGTCTGTTGCGCAAATCAGGAAAACTGGGATGACAAAGTTCCAGCAGTACTGTGGGCTTATAGGACAACCACAAAGAAACTCCATAGGTACACATCGTTCTAGCTAGTTTACAGGAAAGAGGCAGTGGTGCATGCATATTTCATCACTCCAAGTTTTTACATTGCACAAATCACACATATGTCGAAGGAGGATTCAGTTGTGCAGAGACTAATGGAGCTAAAAGAACTCGAAGAGACCAGATTTCTAGCAAACTTCCATCAATCAGTTGAAAAAGCAAGACAAAAATCTTGGCATGAAAGACATATTAAGACTAAGATATTTACATAAGGAGACAAGGTTTTACTCTATGATAGTCGATACCAGAAGCATCATGGCAAGTTGTGCATGCATTGGTTGGGACCATTTATAATTGCAGAGATTTGACCCTCAGGAGCAGTCAGACTCGCACAATTGGATGGTATGTTGTGGCCAGGATGGGTGAATGATGCTCGCCTGAAATCCTATATGTCTCAAGACTGAAAAAAAGGGGGATTGTTTCTCTAGTCCAAAGGAGCATGTATAATAGTTATATTTGAGTTTTCTGATTTTTTTGTAAATTCAGTTAATAAGGTCAATGTGCGTAGAGTTGCGTCGTGACACATAGTTCAATTTTTATTTTTATTTTGTTTAAGTCTTGTTTGATACAGAACTAATGACTTAGCAACAGAGGATCTGAAGCATAAAAGAAATTGTTAATGACATTCATTAATATGACAGAGACCCCCTTTCTGGTCATAGGGAGAACAAATCTGAATACAATCTGAAGTCCATGTGCCACACGAACCCAGTCTAGTCACAACCTTTATTGTCGTTATGGTACCCCATCTGAGTTTAGTTAAGCCATAACACCACGATAAGAAAATATTCCATCAGAATTCATGCAGGGATTCCCACCCATCAAACGGAAAGGTCTGAAACTAGCCACATCCCTATTCCACTCACGCAAGTAAATGCCTGAATCGCCCGATAGGATGTACTCTGTTAAACCATCCCGTTGGAAAACTCAAATCTAGTTGCATCCATACGGTCATGATGAACCGCAGTTATTGCTAAACCTGCCCACTAAGCCAAGTATAAGTCTCTGAGGATTCTCCATAGAACGCATCATCTTCAAAAGAGATTAGTAATTTATGAATTTTGAAGAGCAAGAAAGTCTATACAATTGTGAAACTCATAGTCATGACCATAGTCCTTAGCTCACCACATAAGTCATGATAACTCAGAATCCACAATGTCAAGAGCCATAGGAAGTCGAAGCACCTTCTCTAAGGAAGCAGTACTAGACGATCCCTGCAACCCCCAAGTAGAGGTCGTGGGCGATCTCAAGGGGAAGGTGGAGCATGTCAAGATCCTCGATCTCGACCTAACAGATCCATTTTTGTTCCCCCAAATGCATATATATGTCTTCTAGGAGATGGTTCCATATGACTTGGGAGGCATGCAATTCATGCCAAAACCATAGTTTTTCAACTTATTCAACTCGACCATTATGAACCTAATAGACCTATCAGTATTCGACACCACTGGAGAGGTTGCGCGATGCACAAAGTTTATGTCAGCATAGTGCATGACCGAAATCTATGGTTGTATAAGAGGTATCCAATACATTCTGAAGATATCCATCAGCTTACCAAATTGTCCTTCGAAGGAGAGGATGTGTCGAAAGGATTCCAGGGTCCTGGTAAGCATGGAAAAAAGAAAGGAGAGCTTAACTTGTCTGAGAAATTCAACACAAAGAGGGGGGGACGCACAGCAGTAATTGACCCCGTATTACCAAAAATAGTCAGAACGGGTTATTACATCATAGCCAAAAAGGTTATGAGATCATACTACAAGGGAGAATGCACGCTAGATGCATTATCAATATCATACTTTTGTGCCAATGGCGTTGTGTTCAATTGGTGTAGTTACCTACTGGAGGAACTACTAGTGGCATGCGAGGACGTGCAGGAGAAGGGAGGAACCTTCACCTATGGATATCTGTTGCTTGCATTTGCAATGTAAAAATGGAAGCCACCTATGGGAAGACAATCAACACTACCAGACAAAGGGCGCATGGCCAAGATGTTCAAGCCATGGCAGTCCAGGCCAGATTCAAAGAATGTAGCTTTCAATGCTGCAAGGTTTTCTAAGTGGTACAATGGCCTGACAGATGCAACACAAAGGATGTGTATTCCACAGGAACTCCTCAATTGCAATACGAAAATATTGCCTTCAGCATGAACTGGCATCATATGTTTGTATGGTCGAGGCATGTTAGAAAGGAAGAATTTCATTCAAAGATGCTACCGTTCTACCTGGATGAAGAGGCCTTCGACAAACAAGTAATCTTATGGCCAGGAGTTAAACACAACCTGTGCAAGTCGGGGATGCACTACGTCCTACCGGCCGAGCTACTAAGGAATAAATCCAAAGAAGCAGGGAAAGGACTGAGCACAAGCTCAGAGCCACAGAAGAAAGAGGATCCCGCACAATCAGACTCTGAGGAGGAAGACGAGATGTAGTCATTAGAGCATAAGAAAATAAAATTGCCGGTCCTCCATATACTTCCATATAATGTCGTGTTTTCAGGTGAGGACGTCAACCAGATCCTGATTGATGTGTTCGTTACTGAACCAATGGTGAAGAAGCCTAGAATCGGGATTTCACCGAATAAGCCTCTGAACCCCCAAATTATTGCATCAATCATCCCCCACACCCACGCAGCCGTTAGATCAAGCCCCATAATCCATATCTAGGATGACCTCGAGCCTGAAACATTTTCATCCACAATCATCATTGAGCACCCTTCGTCATCTTGCCAACCCCAAAAACCACCAGTCCACCCCAGACCATAAACCCAGAGTCAATGTAGCTCGATCAGCTAGAGCAAGTGGAGCCAGAACTCCCATAAATAACTCAGGAGTTGGCTATGTCGAGACTAAAAGTTTTTGGTCCAAACCCTGAAGTACCAGAGAAGAGAATGAAGCTGACTGGTTAGAACCCAGACATCCAGGAATAGCAGACTAGGCCTTTTTCACAAGAAAAAGACACCCAAACCGTGGAGGAGGTGCAAGCCCAAAGAAACCAACAAATCCCCTCACTGGCCAAAGGTGAGGGTGCCCAAGAAAGCACAAGACAAGATGTAGATGCAACAAAAGAGAATGAGATACCAAAGGCTCAGAAGGAACTAGAATCAACACCAGGGCAGAGCGCGACATCTGAGTGAGAACATATGGAGTGGGTTCTCCAGAACCCTCAGCAATGCGTAGAGATGATGCAACTATGCATAACCATAACAGAGGTTCTGACTCTCTTTCCCTCAGTGCTAAGGTTGAGGAACGCGCCAGGACCATCAACAGAGGAGGAGGTAGAGAACTGCTTAGAGAATTCAATGGCCAAAGGACTTCCACTGCAGACACTATCACCTAGATACGCATCCCCTTCATCTTCTGACCTGGTACAGTGGTCAGCGACGCACTTATTTGGACTGATCATAGCATCAACTGATCAATTGGAGAAAAGGCTCCAGCATGCCAAGAGGTCTGCCGAGGTCACAAGTGAGGAAGTGCTCATTGTGCAAGCATGCAGGACACAAGAAGCGCACGAAACAATCCAGGTTGAGCACAAACTGGAAAGAGTGCAGAAAAGGCGTGTTGAAGCATGGTCGGAGATTTGAAAGGTTGCACCTGAACTACCTGAAGCCAGCGATGCAGGTGAGCCAGAGCATCAAATTGAGCTACTCCAAGGAGCATGGGCACAACTCACCACTCGCGTTGAGGACCTAGAAGTACATTTGTGACGGACTCAACAAGAAGCAGAGTAGCAACCTCAGAAGCTGCAAGAGCATATGCAGAAGATAGTGTTGCAAGGAAACAATGCTCGAGCAGTGCTACACAAGTACATAGTAGAATGCACAAAGATCTTTGGGGAAGTCATCGATTGGATGGGCATCATCGCTCGACACAACCAGGTCCTAGAAGATGTGCGCACCAAAATCCAAGTACTGAATGATGAATTTGTAGCTACAATAGACCTGATGGAACAACAGTAGAAGTTCAACCAAATCCAATAGGCGGACAATGAACTGAATGTCGTCTTGAGGCACATTCCATAGCAAAGAAAGAGTTTCGCGACTTCAGACATGTCATTCAGATAGTGTACATGCAGATGCATCAATTTTATGCAACACCAGATTCCGAGTGGAACTTGTTAGTCGCGTCCAAGCCAAAGGAGTGTAGTAAAGAGGCGACCCAACAATTTGTTTCAGAGGCATCACTCCTCACCGGGAAGTGGCAGGATAAAGTTGGAAACTTTCAAGGAGTGAGGGAGAGAGCCTTAGAGTTGGTCTCGGAGTTGGGCCCTTTGTTTGAAGAGGTGAAAGAAGAAAAAGCACAAATAGAAGAGCAGAAGGAAGAAGAAAATAAGGACAAGGGAAAACAACAGCTGGTGCTCTAGGAAGCTGTGAAAGAACCAAGCACTTGACTCAAGGGTGATTCAAGGGTTGTAGTCAGACCCTGTTGAGCCCTTCATTTTTGGGATAAGGAATCAAGCAAGTTTTTACTGAGTACAAGTTGTGCAAGCTTCAGAAGAGGCTGGACAACAGAGAAAGAAAGAACAACAGAAATCAGTTGTGAAAGACAATGCAACGCCAGCTAAGCAAAAGCAGTTACAACAAAACAAGAAAGCGTGCAAGTTGAGACAGAAGATGTAACCTAACTTATATATAGGACTGAACATGATTTTAAAAGGGTTGTTTTTGTTGTTGGGTCTTTGGTTGGTTGTTTGGTTAGCTATGGGATCAAGTTCAGTCTAATCTTTCCCTCTCTATGAGGTTGTTGTCAGTCGAGTCAAGCAATGTTCTGAGTCTGTAATGTAATCGGTACCTCTTTTGAGAGTAAGAGCTCTTTGACATGAGTCCATAGCCAAGAGTCTGTAATAGAGAACTATTGTGTATTTCTAAGCTTGTAAATGAAGAATGATTATGGAGATAATATGAAGAAGGATCTAAATTTTCAAAATATGTTATGTATTTCTATGTTTTACTTATGCATTACAGTACTTCTTTATGGTTTATGAGTTCCACATGATGATTCTGTGTCTAAATCCTTATTCGCAACATAAGTAGGTTTGATTCTTGCATACATGACTTCATATCTGTTTGATAGGTAGATGGCTTGCGCAAGATCGGGATGAATCCTAAAGGTTCTGTGAATCTTCCTAAGTCTTTTCCTTACCCTTCCCTATATATTTGTCTCAGCAGCACTTGGGATGAGACTTCTTCTCTTCAACGGAGATGAAAATTCCAGTGCTCTAGACTACTCAGTACCTTTTGTTGGTAACCTGAGAAGGACCCTAGTCTGATCAAACTTGCACCAACAAGAGCCTTAAACAAAATCACAGTCAGGAACCGCTATGCCATTCCCAGGATTGATGACCTTCTTTCCCAAATCAAGGGGGAAATTTCTTCAGCAAGATTGACCTAAATTTTGGCTACCACCAGGTTCCCATCAAACCAACTGATGTATGGAAGACATCCTTCAAATATAAAGAAGGTCTCTTTGAATGGCTAGTCATGCCCTTTGGCTTAACAAATGCACCAGCCACTTTCATGAGGTTGATGGATGATGTATTGAAACCCTTCACCAACTCCTTTGTGGAGGTATATTTGGATGACATCCTCATCTTCAGTAGGACGTGGGAGGAGCACATGCATCATATTCAGCAAGTTTTGAGCACTCTGTGGTAGCACAAGATATATACCATCTTGGAAAAATGCTCTTTTCGCATGAACATGGTCCAATACTTGGGATACATTGTTTATGAGCATGGGGAACATGTTGATCCAGCTAAGATCCAAGTCACCCATGACTGGCCAACCCCGACCACACTGACCGAGCTTTGAAGCTTCTTGGGACTAGCCAACTTCTATCGGTTGTTCGTGTTGGGATTCTCCCATATTGCATGGGCCCTCATATAGGTGACCGAGGGCGATGGTAGGGCCAATTTCATGTGGGGTAAGGAGCAGCAATGAGCATTCGATGATTTGAAGCATCTCTTGTGCTCAGCTATAGTACTCTCCTTTCTCGATCTACAGTAACCATTCAAGATTGAGACTGATGCATCTGACTATGTTGTGGGTGCAATTCTCACTCAGCACGGGCATCCACTAGAATACCATAGTGAGACAC
Organism: Picea sitchensis; assembly: GCA_010110895.2. Taxonomy (NCBI): domain Eukaryota; kingdom Viridiplantae; phylum Streptophyta; class Pinopsida; order Pinales; family Pinaceae; genus Picea; species Picea sitchensis. The sequence continues at coordinate 11,571 of SNQJ01S0239037.1, forward strand.
TCTCTTACACTATCTAAAAATACCCCACCTATGACAAGGAAATGTGTTCCATTGTACAATCTTGTCCTCAATGGAAACATTACATTTTGGGAAAAGAGATGATCATACACACTGATCACAAGCCTCTGAAGTTCATACAGACACAAGGGAAATTGTAGAATGACCGCCATCAAAAGTGGTCCACCTACCTGCAACAGTTCCATCTCAACATCAAGTATAAGACAGGTATCTCCAATCGTGTTGTTGACTGCCTCAGTCGGCCTCATGTGGATGCACTCACCACTGTGCTCCATTCCTATGGACATGAAGAATCTGAATGGCCCCAAATTTATCAGCAACATTCGGACTTCTCCACCACCTATCATCTCTTGGGTACATGCGCAATTGTCACCAATTTTCACATTTAGGATAGACTCTTATCCCACCTGTGCCATCACTGTGTTCCTACAAGCGAGCATGAAAAGATGATTTGGGAAGCCCACTACAGCCGGGTGGCAGGACATTTTGGCATGGAAAAAACTGTGGTCGTTCTTCAAAAACATTTTTATTGGCCAAAACTTCAACAGGACGTCAAGATGTATATCAGATCTTGCATTGTATGTGCCATTGCCAAGACAGCCATCAAGAAGCAAGGCTTATACACCCCTCTTCCTATTCCCGAGAATCCTTTGGAATCCATCTCAATGGATTACATGTCTGGTTTGTCGTCCACCAAGAAAGGAAATGACTACGTATTTGTGGTCATTGATCAGTTTTCGAAGATGGCCATCCTCACAGCCTACAAGAAGAATATCACAGTGGAAGATATTGCCAAGCTCTTCTTTGAATGAGTGTGGGTCCACTTTGGGATACCATAGACCATCATCTCCAACCGGGACAGCAGGTTCCTCAGCACATTTTGATCAAGTCTCTGGTCTCTGTTGGACACCAAGTTCACAAAATCCAATTCTTTCCACCCACAAACCGATGGCCAAACAAAGGTCGTCAATCGGATGATTGTGCACATCCTATGCATGTACAATTCTAAGAATCCTCGTACATGGGATGAGAGTCTCCCCTACATTCAACATAATTACAACAGGGCTCTCCATAGCTTTACTAGCCATAGGCCATTCTAGGTGGGTCTGGGCTTCCAACCCTTGGGACCCATTGATTTTTCACTTCCTCTTGCCACCGCACAGACAGACTCTTCCCATGATCATTCTATGATCGACAAAGCCACCAGATTCATTGAACAGATTCAACACATCCACCAACAGGTCCAAGAGATTTTGCATAAATCCAATGCTAAGTACAAGCAACACCATGATCAACACAGGGTACCACACCAGTTTCAGGTTGGAGACAAAGTTTGGTTGCATTTGCAGAAGGATCGTCTCACTGGGCCCCATTAGAATCTTTGCCCACTTCGCTATGAGCCTTACACTATCACCAAGGTTGTGGGTAGCAATGCATTTGAGCTCAACACTCCACCCTTCCTTGGCCTGCATCCAGTGTTCAATGTGGACCTCCTTTAGCCATATTTTCCACCATTATTGGGCACCTCAGAGATCACAGAACAACTGCCACCAATAGAGCTCAACCCTGACTGCATGGAATAAGCATCAAATAATCATATAATGGACACACTGGTCAAGGGCACTCGCGAGAAGAGAATCCATCTTTATCAGGTTTTCAAGGCAGGGAAACTCCTACACCAAGGAAAGTGGCTCACCTGGGGCCAAATCCAGTAGAAGTTTCCTCACCTGATGGGGGGACTCAACACAATGGAGACCATTGCTTCCTAAGGGGGGAGGATTGATCCGGGTGGATATTGGTGGCCACCCACCTATTCCAACTAGCTCCTCTTGTCCGTTTTTGTTTAGCACGTTCTTTTGTACTTATTTGTAATTGTGGGTTCTACACTTCTGGGGATGTCTGAAGCCCCACACATCCTCTAGGTGGATACTGGTGGCCTCTTGCCTAATCCAACTGGCTTATTTTGTATGTTTTCATGTAAGCACATCTTGTTGTACTTCCAGGGCCATTTTGGGGCCCTAAACGTTTTTTTTTGGCTCGCCACAGTCA
>SNQJ01S0239039.1:0-13637 GCA_010110895.2 Picea sitchensis
GGATAAATGTTGTGTCTCTTGTGAATGTGTATTTCTCAGTGATCTTGTTCTTATGTTTCTATTATCTATTGAAATGCAAAGAACTATAATAATGGCATAAAACATTAACAATATATATATTGAAGTAATATCTTACCTTCTTAAGGTCTGATAGACCAATTGTTCTCAGTGGACGTCGCTTGTTGGAATTGGCAAGCGAAACTTATTCTTGGTGTTTAAGAGTGGCAGTGAGGGTGTATACTAGTGGAGAAAGGAATACGAGCTATGGCTAGTCTTGCCAAGTTTTTCTCTTCACGAATTGTTTCTAAACGAGCAGAAAAGAGTGACATATTTGAATTCATGGGTTCAAGGGAAGCCTCTGCATAACCCTAATTCACTCCACCAAAACTACATTAAGAAATCTTAATTCATTGTGTTGGGATTCGTGTGGTAGTTTTCATTCTTTTGTGCGTGTGTTGATGGGTACACCAGACCCAATTGAACCTGAGATAATATGATTGTTCCTCCATTGTTTTTTCTCATGGAGGAGAGGTACGCGCATTGACTACTCTGTGGAGGAGAGGTACATGGATTGACTATTTCGTGGAGGAGAGGTGTGCGCATTGAATATTCCATGGAGGAGAGGTAGACCCAACTACTCCATCTTCCATCTTCGTGTCGACTGCTCAATGATTATTCGTGACGCTCAATTTTTCCATGCCAAGTCTATAAATTAAACCGTGCTAGGGTTTTCTCTATGCTACTACATGAGTGTGGACACTGATGCTCAAGATTGGATCGTAATGCCAAGATTGGATCTTAATTCCATTTGATTTTCATATTTTGAAACCCCACCAAATCGTTCCAGCCTAACTTTGAAACTTTGATCTCATAAGATTTGTTGTTCCTAATATGGATAATGTGTATGTTGGCAATTTGGATCCTCAGACAACTGAGCCTGCACTAGAGGATAAATTTAGTGTGTTTGGGTCTCTTGGTAGTGTTTGGTATGCATGAAAGTCCCTAGGCTATGCCTTCATTAAGTTTGATGATCGTCGAGATGTTGTAGATTTTATTCATGCATTGATTGGTAAGAATGGGTAGTGTGTTGAAATGTCCCAAAGTTTTGGCAAAGAAGGCAAAAAGAGAAAGAGAGGATGTGGAAAAAAAATCCTCAAAGGTAGGGTGGTTGGAAAAATCCTCATGAAAAATCCAATCTTTATTGTATCCGTTGCAGAAGGAATGGGACACATGAAGCCACTTACTATAGAGTTTCATGGGAGAAATTGAAAGACAGACAGAATCAAAAAGAAGACGAAGTTAAAACATCTTATTTGACAAAAGGTAAAGAACATGTTCATTGTGTTGTCTCCCATTACATTATAGGGGTAACTAAAGATATGTTTAACACTTCATTTGCTTCTTGGAGATATACATGGCTTCTTGACACAGGTGCAACCTCCCACGTGACATTTCGAAGAGATTTCTTTGAAGAATTCAATGACAATGTAGATGACATAGTGTATTTTGCAGATAAGTTAAGTCTCAAACCTTTGGGAATGCGCACCATCAGACTTAAGTTGCATGGATTCCTAGATTTTCTTATGCATAATGCACTCTATCTTCCTGAGTTGTAAAGGAGCTTGTTGTCCCTTTTCCACATCCGACAACAAGGCCACTCTATTCATATGTTCAGTGGCAAAGTTGAAATAAGGAAGGATTCTAACAACATGGTTTTCATGACCGGAATGGAAGATGGAAGATGGAAGATTGTTGAAGTTGGAAGGGATGCCTTCCCATACAAAAAATGATGCATACCTATCTCATCACAATGCGGGTATAATTCCATCTATTCTTTTGTGGCATGTTATATTTGGCCATATTAATTATGAAAGTCTTCGTTTGTTGAGAAATAATTATGTTTCTAGTTTGCCTACTATTCCTAGGAAATTGAAGCAATGTGATGCTTGTATCCTTGGAAAGCATAAGAAACAACGATTTCATGATTCTACTTCCAGAGAATGTAGAAAACTTGAACTGATTCATTCTAATTTGTGTGGCTCTATGCGTGTTCCTTCTGCAAATGGAAATATGCATATCATGACTTTTATTTATGATTACACCATAATGTGTTGGGTGTATTGAAAGATAAATCGCAAGCTTTTGAAACTTTCAAAAATTTACATGTATGGATTCAAAATGAAGCTCAGTCTCGTACTAGCTCTGTTCGCACTGACAATGGAAGATAATATACATCTAATGAATTTGAAATCTATCTTCGTTAACATGGGATCAAACATCAAACCACAGTTCTATGCAATCCCCAACATAATGGTGTGGTTGAACGAATGAACAACACACTCCTAAATATGGTTCATTCTATGATGTTTTTCAAGAATTTTAAATTGATATTTTGGGTCGATGTAGTTCTATGTGCAATTTATGTGAAAAACAAGTGTCCATCCCATGCTCTTCAAAATAAGACTCTTTATGAAATGCGGTATGGTTGCATTCCTTCGGTGAGGCATCTCAGTGTCTTTGGTTCCATCTACTATGCCTCGATTCCTAAGGAGCAAAGAAGAAAGCTTTATGCTAGGATTCAGAAGTGCATCATCTTGGGGTACTCAAATACCACCAAGGGATATCATCTTTATGATGAGATAAACAAAAAAATCATCATTTATAGAGATGTAATCTTTCTTGAATTTTCCAAGAAAGATGAAACTGTTGAGAGGCAGCTTGATCAACTTGACAGATTCACTTGTGTAAAGACATCTCATGAATTTGATGATGAGATTCCACATCTTGAAGGGGGGATCCCTATCTTGGGTCAATCTTTGGAATCTCCTTTTGAAGCACCATCTTCCCCATGTGAAGAAGTTCCTACCACTTCATCAGAACCTGAAGTTCATTTGGATGATGTGATCGAGAGGATTGAAATGTTGAGGCTTGATGAGAACTCAACACCATCTCAATCATCTAATAAAACTAGACCATCTCATAAAGTTCCATCAAAATTTATCACAAAAACACTTGAAATTGTTCATCTTGATGAGGTCAGAAAGGCGGGAACTAGAATCTCCTCAAGACAAGATGGAGTTAATGTAGATAATTCAAACTCATGTGATATAGATGACATGGATGTTTCATATGATTGTGAGTTGAATTTATATAATAACCTTGAACCAACTTCCTTTGAAGAAGCCACTTCTCATGATGAATGAAAAGAAGCAATGCAGAAGGAATATGATTCTCTCATCAAGAATGGGACATGGAATTTGGTGGATCCTTCATTCATAACCAAACCAATCAGCTACAAGTGGGTATTGAAGAACAAGTACAGATCAGATGGCTCACTTGACAAGCATAAAGCAAGGCTCGTGGAAAAATGATTTGCATAGAAAGAAGGTATTGATTATGATAAGACTTTTTCCCCCACAACAAAATGGGCTACCATTCGTACTCTATTTTCCATCACAGCACAGAATGGATGGAAAATTCATCAAATGGATGTGAAGATTGCTTTCTTATATTGAGACTTGAAAGAGAATGTTTCCATGTCTCATCTAGAAGGATTTGTTGTGAAGAGACAAGAACATAAGGCATGCAAACTCATCAAATCCTTATATGGCCTAAATTGTCTTCCCAACACCAAAATGTCCTACAACCTTGAAGGTGTGAGCCTCTCTGATAAGCTTCAATATTTCACCTTTAGGAGCACAAAGCTTGTCTAGATTATAGAGAAACCCATTTTAGAGATGATAATCATCCTTACCATCACCATCTTCTACATGAATTTGGCCTTGTACCTACCGAAACACCTCTTTAAAGTCTGCATCTTTCATGTAAGCCTCTTTGTATGCATCATGGATAAAAGGATTCATGTGCACAAGAGTTCCCAAAGATGCAATCTTGGATGTGGGTAGGCTTAAAAGCATGTATTCAATTTTTTTAGTTTTTCCCTTCTTATATTTGATGACTAGATGAAATTGCTACAAAAACCCCATCCACATGTAGTGTGTAGTTCGTTGAAGCTTACTTTAGGCCAAAAAATACTATAGTGGTTGGTGATCGGTGTCGACAATGGTTTCCTTTCCCATCACATAGTTATGTCACTTCTTAACAAATTTAACAAAGGCATAGAGTTCATTATCATATGTAGGGTAGTTTAGGATTCCACCATAAAACATTTCACAATGGTAGCATACCGAATGACCTCTTTGCATCAAGACCACTCCCATAACATATTTGATTACATTATCTCCACTTCAAAAGGCTTCTAAAATTTAGGCAGTGTAAGAACTATTGCTTGACTAACCTTCCATTTCTGCTCATCGAAATCTTTCTATTGATTCTTTTCCAACTGGAAACTCTTACAACTAATTGTTATGGAAGTGATATAGCTACAACTGAAAAGGATGTTATAAAATTCCTTAGGTACTGCACTACCCCAAAAAAACTCCTAAATTCAGTGACATTAGTAGGAATTGGCCTCTTGAGGATGGCCTCCATCTTTGGAGGATTTATCTTGAGTTCCCCTCCGCTAATCACATACCCCAAATACAACAATGATTGCTAAGAAAATTCACATTTATTAAGGTTAGCCAGTAATTGATGCTTTTTCATAGTCTCTAACACCTACATGAGTTGTGATATATTCTCTTCCTAGGTAGAACTATAAACCATTATATTATATAAGTACACTATCACAAATGAATCTAGAAAGGGACCCAATACATCATTCATCAAATGCATAAATGTAGATGGTGCATTACATAAACCAAAAGGAATTACCAACCATTCATTTAGACCTTACCTTGTCTTGAAGGTGGAATTCTAGGTGTCTTCTTCTTTAACTCATAGTACTTGGTGGTATCCTGATTTGAGATCCAACTTGGTGAAGTACTTGGCATGTTGGGACTGATCTAATGAATCATTGATCCTAGGGAGAGGTTACTGATTCTTGAGGGTGATATTGTTCAAATATATGTAGTCGATACACATTCACCAAGTCACATCCTTCTTGGTTACTATGATGATAGATGACCCATAAGGTGAGGTGTTTGGTGGAATTAACCTATGCTCCAACAACTAATGCAACTATTTCTTTACTACATCTACTTCCAACATGGACTATGTGTGTAGACCAATGTTTGGCAATGGGGAGTCAAGAAATAATTGCATCTTATTCTCCACTTCCCTTTTAGGCGGTAACCCTTTAGGCTCCCAAAACACTTCTTTGTATGTTTGCAACAACTCCTCCAACTAATGTTTCTATTCTTTAGTACATCCCTCCAGAGATTCCTTTACTTATATCGATTCATCACCTAGCTAAATCTCTCTTAAGAAAAGTAATACAAACCTCTACTATAACTAATCAATTTCTTAGCTTGGTTGGCACATACCAGAGAAATCTTGGATTTACCTTTGTGTGCATTAATGATGAAATACTTCCCATCATTGATAGTGTGATATTGGTTTTTTCTCCTCATGAAGATTGCATCCCTCATATACGTGTAGGGGCTTCCAAACACTACACTACACACATAAAGTGGTAATACATCTACCTCCACTTCATCAATATAGTCTGCACCTATAGAAAATTTGATCTTACATTGTTTAGTCACCATGAGATCTACATCCTTATTTACCCATCCTAATGTATACGGGTTAGGATGATCATGAACTTCTAATTCAAGCTTGCTAACGAGTTCTTTTGCTATGAGGTTGGCTTGTGAACTATATTCAAATAGAGCATCCACCTTTGTCTTCTTCACCTGGTGTTACAAGGAAAATCTCTCTATGGCTAGGGGTAAACCACAACAGACAGAAATGACTGCAGAAATCAACTCTAATCTCAGATATGTTATATAAACAAATATGCTAACAAGACAAGATAAAGGGCCTACCTCGTCCAGACGTTCGATGAATTCCATTGTTGAGCACTTGACTCAAAGCAATACACATGCAACTTGTCCTCAACAACCAAGAAACGCAAGCATATGGTGATAATATATAATGTTAGCACATTCAATAGCATAATCCATCAACATTCATAACAAATATTCCCATGGAATAACAATTCAAATATTTGCAAGATATTAATTGGACGAGAAAAGCGTATTTCTATTAAAATGTAATCAGCATAAGTGAATGAATTACAAACTTCTGTGTCTGCACAGTTCGAAACCGAGAAACTAAGTCCCTTCCAGCTGGGCCTCCACCACTTCAATCCTCTACCAACGGCAAGCTCATATAAGAGAGACAATGAGGTTCTCAATCATGTAGGGAAGAGCTTGGGGGTTGAGCAATGCGTTCAGACTTAAAAGGATAAAGGGATGCAGACTCAATATGAAGTGAATAATTTCTCCAAAGTAACTTTGCTCTCAAAGTTGAATTATTCTCCTCTTTTCCATAGCTCGTATTTGGCCCATTTATAGACTTCAAGTGGAACTGAAGGGCCAAGTCGGAACGTTTCCAGTATATGGAAGGTCAAGGATCATGGATCATGGATCTCGTGGCATGACATGGAAACCAGACACCATTTTTTAATTTTGGGCACAAAACCCGATGTACGCGGGTTGTAGTGGTGCAACCTGCGTATACGCATGTTGTATAATATATAGGGCACGTATATGTGGAAAAATAATTTGTTTAGCTCTGGGATTTTCAAAAAGGGACTTCAAGTCTTCATAGGGAAATGGAACAAGGCCTTCTGAGCAAGTTTGCATAGGGTGAGGAAAATCTTACTATAACACCTGGATTTTAATATGGAAGAGTTTAGTCATCTCCTTCTCTTCCATGTGATGAAGGCTACTCAGGTTCACCTCCTTATGCATTGTAGTGCAAACAATATTTTCATCCACATCTGATTTTTTCTCTATTAGGTTGCTTGAATCCATGGCTAGTAGGTTTTTCTTCTTGGCATCCTTCTTATAGTTCTTTGGATTCATCTCTAGATGTTGCTTCAAACACTTATCTTTAGTGTGATCATTGATACTACAATGGTTGCAATGATTGTTTATATCCTTTCACTAATGTGTAGTGGATGTTTTCTTCTTTTCCTTTCCTTTCAACTTCTTCCCCTCCTTGGAAGCATCTTGGTGGTCTTTCTATTTGGAGCCACTTTGTTCTACATTATTATTGCCTATACTTTCCAGGTATTTTGCTTGCACAAGGGCCTCATCAATTGTCCTAGTTTTAAAGAGCATCACTTACTTCCATAAATGATTGTGTATACACCCCCCAAATACTTGAGGAGTATGTCTAGGTTCTTGGGAGATATATCGAACATAATCATCATTTTTCTGAACTCAGTGGTGTACTCTTGCACACTCTACCATTGCCTCTCCCTGAAATGATGCCAACAGATACATTGGTCCTCTACATACCCAATAGGGTAGAACCGAGACTTTTATGAGGGCTTTAAATGCCTCACACTTATTTACTAGGGGATCACCCTCCCCACTAAGTGTCTTCATGTGGATTTCCTACTAGATTTGGGCATGGCCCTCTAGTTTCAATCGAGAAAATTAAATATGTTTCTCTCATTATATGTTATGGACACTAAAATAAACTTATAATTGTTGCAACCAATGATTCAACTTAACAGCATCAATCTCACCTTGGTAGGGTTTGATGCCCACTTTCGCTTCCATTTTAAATAGAGAATGTGAAGAATTGATGACATTGGAACTTGGTTTCTCTTTCTCTAGCTTTTGTTTTAACTCCTTTTCTAGGTTTTCATTATCTACCAATTTCTTATCTGATCCAACTTCCAAGTTAGATCCACCAACCTCCCTAAAAGGTCCAAAAATTTTCATTAGAGCTACCATGGGGAGGGCCATGTTGTGAGAGATATCAATGATTTTTTCTTATAGCGTCAAAAATCTCTCCTCTGCCTCATCCCAAGGGTTGTTACCACTGCACTTATCTTCTATGGCTAGTGTTATGAGACTTCCTTCTTAAGTCAATTCTTGGATCCTACAAATTCCTTAAAAAAACAAATAAAAATGCTCCAATAACAATATGATCTATAAACTATTGTGGATATTCCACTAGACCAATTTGTCATAACATATGTTACAATATTATGAAATATTTTATTATGCAGTTTATTACCTTAGATATCATATTTATTAATATTAACATAGTGCTCAAAATTATGGAAATAATTGAAACCAAAATGAAAGAACAAGCAAATGAACACACCATCCACACAAATGAACATAACATGTGACCTAGAAACCCCAATATGGAGAAAACCCAACTAGAAGGTGAGACTTATGCTCTACTTTCTTTTTCCTAGTTATGAAATGCAAGTACAAAGAAAGGGTCACTCGCTATGTAGTTTCCATGAACATTGTGGCATGAATGGCTACTACAAAATATTTTACCTCCTCTATTATGCTTCAATATCCCACTCCTAAATGCTATATTCAACTATGTAACAATAACAATATCGTTTAATTTCCTAGTAGCCAAGTATTTAACATAGCCTTATAGTCATCTATGGTCAGAGTTAGGGTTTTTGCATGCCTCAACCCTCAATTAGTTTCAGGGTTTTGAACCCTCTAGAATATTTTTGAGAGTCCACATATGACTATCCCCACATATGTGAGTGATGGGGGTTAACATGGCATCCACTCGGTACCATTGTGGTCAACAAGGTAGGTCAACTTGCGAGAGGCATAACTTATGCATACGAACTTCAATTGAGGTGATTTTTGCACCGTTGGAAAGCTTACGATGCGTAGAAAAGCATCAACCAAATGTGAGTTAGTCTTTCAAATTTTTGACCCAAAAAATTGTCATTTGATACCTCAAACTGGATTTGGAAGTTTTCGAACCCAAATCACCAAACTGGGACCTACCCCTAAAATGGGCCCTCCAAACCAATTCTTCCAATTTTTCTACCTAAAAAGTACCAAGATAGATGCCAAATTTTATAATGATCCATTCTAGATCATTGGGCCTGCAACATCTCTTGTGAGACTTGGAGTAAAATTAGGTAAATCCAAAAATACTTCATAGCCTATCATGTTAAAAATAAATGCAACTCTCCTTATCCCATTCTCTTGATTGAATCTAGATATACTTCCATAGAGTCTAGAGCCATGATTGTATATTAATATTATAAATATAAATTGCTCAAGTTGAGCAAAGATATGCCCCTTGTTGTGATTCTAGTATGAGCATTAATCACCAAAGGCTTAAAAGAGGTTAGGGTAGATATTGTGATGTTGTGGCTCAATATTGGAACATAAATCAAAACAATCAACAAATTAGTAATATTGACAATATTAAATCTTACATTGATATAAGTTTAAATATAAGGCCTAGAAGAACAATTGTATCATTACTAAAAGGAAGTTTAAATAATCCAAAGATTTTTTTAAGTCCAATTTGGTTGATCAATATTTTTGTCCAACATAACAAGCTTAAAGAACAAGGTAAGTATTATCGACATCTAGACCAATACCCATCACCTTCACAATGAAATTGCTCACTGGACTAACCCAAAAACACTTTGGGATGAATGAATTTGTAAAATTTATGATGCAAAGGAGATTGAAGATGAACAACATCTCTTTTTGATTTACCTTGTCCTTAATAATAAGACATAATTTTACCCACTTTATAATTTAGTTACTCTTCAATATTTCCTCACTTAAAACCATGATGCTCTAGATACTTTCATTTTCACCAACATGAAAATGGCATTATAAAAAATATTTACTAAGTTTCCCTCTATTTATTCTATAAACACTATTGAACTTAGGAAACCATAAACATCATCATATTAGAACATAATAGAAAAGTGTAATAATGCTTTCCACAATACAATTATTAGTATTTTGTGGTATATTATATTTCCTTTTTTATGTTCATGTTCTTAGGAAACCATAAACATCATCATATTAGAACATAATAGAAAAGTGTAATAATGCTTTCCACAATACAATTATTACTATTTTGTGGTATATTATATTTCCTTTTTTATGTTCATGTTTTAAAATAGAAATGCATAAACATCAATAAGAATGGTTAAAATTTTGTTTTGAAGTATATTATAATCAAAGTTAGTTGTCATTTTTTACTTTTTTATTGGTTGTTGATCTCTGTGAGATGACCATCGTTCATCTTTCCAAACTCACCCGTCAATTGGCATATGTTAGTGTTAATCAAGTAACAATCAACAAAGTAGATGACGAGGATAAGCGTGCAGTGAATGCACCAACTCTGGTAGCTTCTCGGTAGCTAAGAAACGCCTAGAAGAACTAATTACAGCCTTTGATCCTGAACACGATCAACGGTGCAGCTCGTCTCAAAAGTGTATAAATACCCATTTTTGTAATGCAATAGACATGTTTCTTGTTTGTGTTTATATTTGTTTGTGTGAGATATCTCTGATCTCTATTTTGGTATCAGAGAAGTGAGAGCTCGGAGAGCAGTGAGGTCCATGTTGAGTAGTAAGGGTAATTTTTCTTGATTTCAATAAGAGGTAATTTTTGTATTTTATGGTTGAGGTAACCTTGGACGATTTGGTGAAAGGTGATCTTATATTTTGTAAAGAACATAAATCATGAGTTACAAGTGACATGAAAAAGTGTGATGGTGTGTGAATTAATATGACATTGTAGTCATTTGGAAATGAGATATGGTGTTTATTGGTAGTATGATAATATGGTAGTGTGATAATATGGCCTTTGTGGTGTATGGATTATAACACTCTTTACAAGTTGTAAAGATGAGATGTTCTCTAAAAATACTGTGATTTGGGTGCTTGAAAATTAGCTTGTTATCCTTGTTTGGATAATTGATTATTACATAGTTCCTTCCTTGGGTCCTAGAGTTTATGTCATTTTGAAGAGATTTAATTGTTTTCAAAGATGGAAAATATTATGGCGGATTCATATATAAATGAATCAAATAAGTTAGATGGAGAAAACTATGTAAATTGGAAATTTAGGTTGTAGACATTGATGGAAGGCTACAATGTTTGGTCAATTGTCTATGGAGACGAAGTCAAACTAGTTTCCCCTACAGCCTCAGTTCGGGATTGGAGTGAAAAGAAACCAAACCGAAGGTGCTCTTGAGGATGTCCATCAAGTACAATATCATTCCACACATCATGAAATGCAAAACATCCCATGAAACTTGGGAGACACTCAAAGGTTTGTAGAGACGACAAACACAAACGGTGTGTTTTTTTTAAGAGTAAGCTTCTTTCAATTAAGATGGAAGAGAATTAAAATATCAGTAATTTCCTTTCTAGAATCAAAGCACTGAAAGATAATCTAGGAGATATTGGTGAGAAGATTTATTGTACTGACCTGGTCACTGTCACGTTAAATGGCATGTTGGATGAATATCAAATGTTCATCACTAGTCTTCCAGCTAGGGAAAAGGCCCCTACTTTTGATGAATTGACAAGTATTCTTCTGCAAGAGGAAGAGCACGGAAATAATATCAATAGTAGATCTCACAATTCATATCTGGCATTGGTGGCAAAAGGGAAACAACCCTACAAAGGAAATCCATGTTGAAGGAATAAAGAAGGCAAGCCACATACAAAACCAAATCAAGGCAAGGCACCACCAAGAACAAATACAAATGTGAAGAGGAATGATGGATGCTTCTACTATGGTAAGTTTGGACATTATGCTAAAAATTGTAGAAGGAAGTTTAATGAGTCCAAATATAAAAAACACTGAGGAAATTTTGTTGATAAAGGTGTCATAGTAGGTGATGATTTCAAAAACCTCAAGTTGTTTGTTTATGATGTTGCTTTATCGGTAGACACTGATGATGTAAATTCCTGGTTTATTGATTCTGGTGCTTCCATTCATATGTCATGTAATAAGAATTGGTTTGATACATATCATGAAAATAGTAATGGTGCTCATATATATCTAGGAGATGATATATCATATGAAATTAAAGGGTATGGAGATGTATGTGTGACTTTACCTACTAGTGAGGTGAAACAAATCCATAATTTCATGTATGTGCCAGGCATAAAGAATAATTTAATTTTAGTATCCACCATTGCAGATTAAGATCTAAAAGTTGAATTTGTTAAGTCACAATGTGTTGTGAAGGATGTACAAAATCATTACAAGATGATCAAGAATTGGATGATTGTATAATCTTGATGTTACAAGGAGGGATCGTCAACCTTTGGCATCTACAACTATCTCAATGGAAGAGTTATGGCATCAAAGGTATGGACACTTAAACCATAATGATCTTATGTTGCTTCAGAAGAAAGAAATGGTAGAGGGTCTTCCAATGCTTAAGAGTGAACATGTTGAATGTGAAGGATGTGCATTAGGTAAACAACATACGGAAGAATTTCCTACACATACAGATAAAAGGAAACATTAAATTCTTGAGCTAGTGCACATTGATGTTTGTGGACCCATGCAAACTAGATCTCTTGGAGGAGCATATTATTTCCTTATATTCATTGATGATAGAACTAGATACACTTGGGTCTATTTTATGAGAAAGAAAAGTGATGTTTTTTATTATTTTAAAGAATTCAAGAATATGGTTGAAAAGCAAACAGGAAGGAACATCAAGATTCTCAGGTCAAATCAAGGAAGAGAGTACACATAAGGGAATTCATCGGGTATTGCAAAAGCAATGGGATTCAACAACAGTTTACAGTGCCACATACTCCTCAGCAAAATGGGATAGCTGAGAGGAAAAATAGAACCTTGGTTGAATGTGCCCGCAGTATGATTAAAGGTAAAAATATTTCAAATGGTTTTTGGGCTGAAGCAATAAGTATTGTTGTGTATCTAAAGAATAGGAGTCCTACAAAAATTCTAGAGCACAAAACACCTTTTGAATCTTTTTATGGATACAAACCAGAAGTTAGTCAATTGAGAATTTTTTGGAGCAAAGCATTTGCTCATATTCCAAAAGAAGATAGAAGAAAGCTTGATGCCAAGGAAATTAAATGTATATTTATTGGTTATTGTACAAATCATAAAGCTTATAAAATGTTCGATCATAACACTCATAAGGTGTTTTCAAGTAGAGATGTGTTGTTTCATGAAAATGCAGATGAAGTACGAAAATCAGATGGTTATGATGTATGGCATCTGCCTAAAGAAAATGAGGAAAGTGCTAAATAAGAAGATTAACAAGTTCAAGGTGAAGCTTCAAGCATCATAGATTCTACAAGTAGCCAAAATATTCCTAGAAGAGGTGAAGGAACTCCATACAAAAAAATGAAGAATTAAGGAGGACAATAAGACAATCTAAGACCCCTGTCAGGTATAAAGACTATGCCTTAATAACACAAGCTATGAATGTAGTGAAGCCTTTAAATTACGAGCAAGCTAAAGACCATAAAGAATGGATGGATACCATGAAAGAAGAATATGATTCTATAATTAAAATGAAACATGGGAACTAACAAAATTTCCTGAAAACAAAATCCCTATAGGATCAAAATGGTTGTTCAAGTATAAATTTAATGTTGATGGTAGTATAGATAAATACAAAGCTAGATTGGTTTCCAAGGGTTATTCACAGAAAGAAGGGATAGACTATGAAGACACTTTTGCACCTGTAGCAAAAAAAATATCATTAGATTAATGATTGCATTGGCTACCAAGTATAATTGGAAGTTGCATCAGTTA
>SNQJ01S0239040.1:0-13636 GCA_010110895.2 Picea sitchensis
AGCTATTAGCTCTGCCTGCAAAACTTACAATAACTTTAAATGCTGACTGCTCAAACATGTGATTCTCCGTTTGTAAAGATGTGTCGTCCTCCTGCATGGTCCAAGTCCGGAATCATTGACTCTCAATAAATTCCAGACACTCTCAATAAATTCCAGACACTCGTATCTGTCGGTTTTTATTTCATTTCCATGTGCTCAGTGATATCCAATAAAATAAAATAAGAGTGAAATGCCCTTGGAGGTATATCGCATATATATGGTTTACAGTCCATTATCATTGGATTCCATTTCAATATATGCTGAATTAGTTGAGATTCTAACTGGATGGTTCTGTGAAAACAAAAACATGGTAGTGCTGAATTTCATCCTGCAGTAGTGACAGATATGGCAGCTCCTTCTCCACACAAGCACCATACAAGCACATCAGAAAGTGAAGGTGGTCTCGCCAGCACTTGGGAGCTGAGAGCGCTGCAAGCTGCTACATTCGTTCAACGCAATAGTCCTTCTAATCTCCAGGCTCCTCGGTGCCAACATAATCCTGTTTTCATACCTGTAAGTCCCTATTGTCTTCAATGGTTTTATTTAATTGTACTTCTATTTGTTTAGATTGGAATTTTCTGTCTTCATGATCTTTATGTCATAAAATCTGCATTTTTGGTTATAATAAAGTAAACTAGCATGGATTCATGGACTTAAGGACTGCAATAAGACTAAGGACAAATTTAACGTTTAGAGTGGGATTTGGAGATATTTCAGATCCATGAAGATGATGAAACCTCTTTTCCTGCTGATCAACGAATTCAATCAAAACAAAGGGTGGTGGGTAGCATCTGCGAAGAATTAGAAAACGGAGTTGAAAAACAAAGTCCCATGATAACAATGAGAACCCCATCTGGGTTATTCACTAGAAGTCTAATCGCCTCGTCATCATCAATGGAACATGATTCTCGCAGCAAGCATATTGCATCATCTCAATATCAGACGAGTACTCCTATTACCCCTTTGCATCCATCGTGTGGGAGTAAAACTCCTCGTATAAGAGCATGTAATACCAGTACTGTTTCCTTTGACATATGCAAACCTCTCTCTATAAACACTCAAAGCCCCACGGTGGCTCCTTTAACAGAACTAAGAGACATTATTGGGTTGCCTAGTAAAGACCCAAATGGCAAATTTCATTTGAAATCATGGTTCTCTCCTCTAACCAAGAAGACTCCCAAGAAAAAACCGAGTTGTCCAAACAAAGAAATCCATTCCATTAGCCCTAACATCATGAACGAGTGGGATATGACCATTGAAGGCTTAAATCAGAAACTAATACAGGCCAGCATAAGAAGAGACAGTGCACTAACGGAGGTTAGGCAATTAAGGTCATCTATGGCAGAAATGGAGAAACACATGAAGAAGTTAGAACTGTATTGCCAGGATCTGAAGCATGCATTGAACCAGACTGAAGGTGGTATTACAAGTTCCCAGGGGTCTAGTTTAAATAACCGTGGAATCACAATGAAATACCATAACCACAAAGCTATAACATACGAGGCAATGGTAGAACCCTTCCTCCAGATTGTAGCAGAATCAAGAGTTGCAGTGAGACAGTTATGCAAGACTATTACAATCTTAATACAAGAACAATGTGATGGTAAAGGAATGGAGAAGCTCAGCTCCCTTTTGCAACCCTATGAAGTTGATGTTACTCAGAGAATGTCAAGAGTTGTTATGTATCACTTGGAAGCTCTTTTAAATCAGGCCTTCTATGAGGACTTTGAGAGCTGTAACTTTAAGAAAAATGGTGCTCGAATGGTTCTTGACCCGTATGAGACTTGTGCTGTGAACTTTTCATGTTTCACTTCTCTCAGAAATTTGGGGTGGGATGAAGTTCTCAGCAAAGGAACCAGATTCTTCAGTGAAAGCTTCAGTGAGTTCTGTGACCAAAAGATGAGCCTGATCATGTACATGTTGAATTGGACCAATACATGGCCAGAGCAATTGCTGCAAGAATTTTTCATTGCAGCAAAAAATGTATGGCTCGTTCATTTATTAGCATTTTCCTTTCACCCTCCCCTACCTGTATTCAGAGTTGATAAACTCACAGATTTCGACTCTGTCTACATGGAGGACATCCTGCATGCTGGCATGAGGCAAACGAAACAGGTTCCTGTCAGAGTTAGAATCATGGTGATGCCTGGATTTTATGTTTACAACAATGTAATAAAATGCAAGGTTTTATGCAGGTATATGAATTGACCTCAAACTTTGTTATGTCTTGGAACCAAGACTTTTTCTTATCCTCGATTTCTTTATAATTGGTTCTGTATTTTTAGAGCTCTTGTCATGATGTAATCATGAGGGTTGGTGGATTTATAAACTTTCCATGGCTCCAAATGTGAAAGAAGATTTTACAAAGATATTTGGAAATGCTGGACATCATCCTTTGCATATGATTCATAGAGTGAAGCATTTACAAAAGAAGCATTTATATTTTCCTCTGCACGGCAGTTGTTTGAGCCATGCTTAGATTTGCAACCTATTTCTTGTTTTTCCCAGTACAAGTTGCATGCAAGTTGTATAAGTCAGAGTGCATTGCTTGATTCACCATAAAAACTGGGTTAATTTGTGGTGGAAAGAAGATTTCGTGCAATTAATAAATCTAGATGTTATTTTCCTATGACAACAAAACGAGTAGGTGGTTGTATATACACTTCCTTTTAAGACGGAAAAAACGATTAAGGAAAGCAGTTTTAAAATCCGATTTGATGCAATTTCCATCTTTATTGGGTTTATACTATATAGTGCAAGAACCATTCTCCCACTTGTGTGCATTTTAACAATGTTTCTTAAGAACCCATTTCTTCTTTTTGTTTCACAGTTCTTGGGAACTAATTTTTCCTCATATATGTTCCATTAGAATCCAGTGAGTGGTATAAGAGCATAAGGATGTTGTTGAGAGTGCAAATAGAAGCAGGGTCTTCTCACTCTTGTAAATGTTGTTAGTGTATGTAGATAGTTATTAAGTTTAAGATAATAGTTACTTGCTAAGTTGGTATATATTACTTGCCAGGTTGGTATATCTTGTTTGTCCAATTGGCAATACAACCAATTATGAGTTGGGCCTTTCCCAATTTCATAAAAAATTAGCTTCCTTTTGCATTTGATAGAGTATTTTTTGGTGTTGCAAAAAGTTCCTGCACATGTGATGTTCTGTTCCAAACATCTACATGGTATCAGAGCTCTCTTTGCAAACCCCTTCTCTTTTTTGGAGAGATATTGTCAGGCATTTTTGGGACAATGATCTAACGCAGATCCACCTGATTTCGTCATGGAAGATCCATTCGATTTCTTCGTGGATTTCTTGGGTGTAGCATGGCCTTACAGATCTGATTTGGCCAGATCAAAACCGATGTGCAACCTGATTTGCTTCATGGCTTGGGTGGCCCACAGATTTTTGATGTTTTTCCATGGACTCTGTTTGTGCCAACTCCTCTTAATACAGCATACCTCTTCCTTCAGATCATAGTGGTAAGCGGCCTCTCTCACAGAGCAAATCGATTGCAGATTTCAGATTTGTATACTAGCACAACTACAAAGTGGTTGGTGAATGCTTAAAGGTTTTGGCTGATAAAATTCCCAACACAATAAAAATCTCTTCCTTCGGATCATAGTGGTAAGCGGCCTCTCTCACAGAGCAAATCGATTGCAGATTTCAGATTTGTATACTAGCACAACTACAAAGTGATTGGTGAATGCTTAAAGGTTTTGGCTGATAAAATTCCCAACACAATAAAAATCTATATGATTGGAATTTATAGCTAATAATTAGATCAATCTGGATAACGAAAATAATGGAGATTAATTACCAGGACAAAACAATCATGAAAATGAAGCCTGAGTAAGCCCGCCCCATTCGAGCTCTTTCATCACGGCCTTCTCCACTATTGATTTTACTATTTGTTCTGCCGTAGGACACGACTCGCCATAAAAAACGAATTCAAATAATTGTAATAACTATTATCAGCTGGATGGGGATGAGGATAGGAAAATGAGAATAATACTAAGAATATCTGGAGCGAAATAAGTAGCAAAAGAGGGAGAGTGAGGCGAGGTGAAATAGTTATCGCCATGATTGAATCAACAATATAAAAGTGCTAATCACATCTGTGTATCAAACCCGGAAGGAAAAAGAGATAATAAGTCCCGGTCTCTTAGCGTTAATTAATTGTGGCCCGGTCTCTGGTGTGGCCGGTGGTTTAACCACGAAAAGAGAAATTGGGCACGCTGGACTGGGCATACACTACACCGACGAGCAACGGTGCCAACGCGAAGAAAAGACAGGATTTAGCGCAGAGTTTGAAGATGTCTTTGCCATATTGAACCCTTTGCTCAGCCAAGGTCACGCGCAACTCAATCAGAGTGTAGTTCGGTGGACTTTTTTCGCAGGGGAGATCCACGAGGTGTGAACGATTGGCAAAGTGCATGAGGAGTACCTGAGCGATCGCACGCCCAAATCCACCAGATATGTATTCTTCTTATTTTTAAATTTGCATAGGCTTTTAATCAGTTAAATGTGGCAATTATATGGTGGTACAGTAATTTCCTAATATGATTAGATAAATGTTAAAAAGTAAACAGGTTTGTGAGGACGATTAAGAATATCCCAGCATCTTCAATTGTTAACATTAGATTAGAATTTTAGATTAAAAAGTGATTAATTGTGCCCATCTCCAATAAATATTCCATTTCCTAAATTATTTTTGGGGTAAAGATTTTTTGTTTGATTATACATAGCAAACAATAATTGAAAAAAAAGAAGAAGTCCAAAGCCGCTTTGATTTCATGCAAATGTGGCCCACTGGAATTTGAACATCACCTATTTGATTTCATGACAATGCATTGAAATGTGAATATCGCCTATTTGATTTCATGACAGTGCATTGTTTGAATTTATATCAAAACAAATTTGGTAATCATGGTGCTCCTTCCACAGCCATTCATTCCTCTCAAGGTTCCTCCCTCACGCCACATGGCTGCTCCTTCGCCCATTGGCTTCCAAATCTGTTTGGCTTCAGAATTGATTCAAATCATGGTCACCAGCTCTCAGATCTGAAGGATTTGTGGCTCTTTGCTCTGATTTAGCTTGGCCTTTGATCGTTTTGTAGCCTTGGCCCTCGGCTCTTAGTGGGTGGCGCATTGCATTGTTCAACACCCTTAGCTCTTACTAACGCCTGTGATTTGTGGTGATTCTGTGAATGACTTCCTGTATAACGGACTGCATATTGTGGTGTATAAATCTTGATTCAGTGATCTCTGTGTGGCCTTTTTCTTGGGCTTTACACGTGGAGCTCTTCGCAGGTCCACACCCTTATTGCAGAACGGGCCGTGCTCCCTTCTTCTTGGATCGTGATTACTTTGGAATCATGCTTTGATACTTGAAATCAATTATCAAATCAACATATCGTGTTTTTTCTCTACTATAATACGTAGATCGACAATTGTTTTGGCACTGCATAGACTTTAAATCTAGAGGCGGGAAAGTGGACAAAGGGAGGCGGGTCGTGGCCCTGCGTCGGTTGATCCCCAAACCTGGACCTTAAAATCTCTACAATGCAGCTATGGAGGAGGCTCTCGAACCCCAGCGTTTTAGCTCTCTCGTGTGCACATTGTCGTCTCTACTCGTGAAAGAATCCTAGTTGGTGTTTAAGCCCACATAATCGATGTGAATTCATAATTGAGTTTATCAATTTGTATTTGTACAGAGCTCTGCCTCTATTTCTTTGTCTTTATAGCGATGAAATTTTCAATACCATGTTGTTTGTTTTGCCTGACATTACATGCCATCTTCATAGGTGTAGTTTGTGTCAGTCTTGATCCAGTGTAAGCATGGACAAAATTCGTTATGGCAAATGGGCCAGCTAGATCGCCCTCAGTTTGGATTTATTGGTTGTTAATGTTTTTGAGCAACCGGGTCAAGAAAAAATGTATTTGAATGGGTTCTTACAATCTTTCTTGCTTTTTAGTTTTCCTCTCTTATTTGGTATTTGTTTTATTTAATTATCTTGTTGAGTATTTGTTTTATTTAATTATCTTGTAAACTTATAGCAGGATTTCTGAGTATCAATGGCCGAGGGAAAACTAATCTCAGAGCCCAAAACGGTATAACATAGATCAATGATGCTAATTACATAGATGTGGGTAAGACATCAGACATAGGGGACGCCACTGAAGAAGCTTGGAAACTATAGTCGATTCCGACAATGGACAAGCTTCACTTTCTCAATTGAGACACTCGGTTTGTTGGCTTTTCAAAACACGTCATTTACATCTCTGTATCGTGCATATTATTATGAATATGTCTTCGTTAGTTCTGGCAGAGTGTTGCATATTTATTTCATCAGAACCTCGGAAACTGACAATTCCTTTATCAATGTTATCGAGTTGAGAACCCTTAGAGTCAGCATGTATCCAATGGCTAAACTAGATACATGCCACTCTTGTGGTATTCGTCCAATGTACTCAAACTATCACTCAATGACCAGGGAATATTCTCGCTCACCAATTTCATTAGTAAGTGGTTTTGCTATTGTTTTCTTTAACTGTAATTCCCTTTCTTTCTTGCTCAATTTTGTGTATATGTAGGTGTAGCTGTGAAAATTTGAATCTTTTTAACCGATAAAACAACCAGCCTTATCATGTAACCAAGCCCCATTTGACATCCAATCTTGTTTTCGTATGCTTGATAATTTAATCTTTGTCCATAGAAAAAAAAAAATCTTGGGATGTTTATCTATTTTGCATTCAACTATATGTTTTCCATATTCCATTAAGAATTTTGGGGATGTTTAATTATTTTTCATTTAACAATATGTTTTCCATTGGACATTACTTTTTAGATAAACATATCATTTTTTTTTTTTCCAATGAAAGCTTTAGGGATGCTTGAATCTATCACTGTAGACTAGTATGACTCACCATTGGACTCGAGCTTACTAGCCAAATACTCAATAATATTGATAACTAGTTGAGATAACTTTTTGTCCTAATTAGATGCTTGATAATTTATTCTTCCTCTATGTAAAGAATTTTGAAAATGTTTAACTGTTTTGCAATTCTTTCCACACATTTTTTTTTATGAAATGTGTAATTAATTTGTTGTTGTCAATTAAAACTTATTTTTTTAAAAAAACTTTTCATTCTAAAAAGATGGCATGAATATATATCCTTCTAGCTAAAATTAGAACCCACCCTTCAAATTTGATTACACCATTAATAAATGAAGATTTTAAAGTGAGAAAAATTATTCAATTTAAGAACTTTATTATTAATTTTATTATATAATTATTTAATTGAATAATTTTTTAAATTTATATTATATACTTTATGTTTATGAGCATTATTTTGAAAATTTTATTAGTGATTCACTTTTTTAAATTACATTATTTTTATATACAAAATAATATAAAATTAATTAAAATGATGAAAATAATTGATATTAAATATTATACATCAAAATTTATTTTGAATCTTCATATTATTAATGAAAATTTCAATACTCAAATACTCAAATATAAATGAAGTAAAATATTTATAATAGATTTTTTTCATTTAAATTAAGTTATATCACATATAAAGAAGATAATGAATATTTAAATTAAAAAAAACAACTACTATTCTTCATATTAATAATGGACTTCACAAGGGCAAAAAAGTGCATTCATTCATCATTATCCACTTTCATATAACATCACCACTAGTATAATGATAATGGGATGCAAAGAAGCATATATTGCTTGGATTTTAGAAGCAAATATATGACACTTTTCAGATGTTGCAATTGTTGAATATCCACTCTATACAAGGGTTGTTGTGGTAATAGTTGAGAACCTACTCTACCTCCTCACTTGATAAGCATTTACGCAATATGGTGTCACTTCCTCATCTATAGAGAACATCACCAAGAAGGACATAATAAAGAGCCTGGTGGCTAATGCACTATTTCTCATTGTGAGAGAGATGAATAACAAACTTCTGCATGTGAAGACAAAGATAGACAAGGATATCACCAAATCATGGGTCATCCATTGATAAAAGAAAGAGATGTTCATTTGGGAAAACATTACTTAGCATGGATCAAACACACCAATAGGTAGGTCAGTAATGAACTTAGAGAGGGCTAAAGCCTTCTTACTTTTGGGAGTGGCAAATTCGAATTCAAACTTGTGAGGATAACTACCTAGTGGGAAAACTTACCATCGATTAGTCTTTGTCCTAAGATGTACTACATAGGAATCTAATTTTCCATAGCTTTGGTGCGATGAAGAAGGACAAAAGAAGAACATAATGGTAGAGATTTTGAACCAAGTGAACCACAACCAATGTAAACTTCTCTTTCTGGTTGTAAACTTCTCAAAAGGAAAAGGGGAATGCAACACACGTTGCTTACACTGAAACCAATTCTTCATAAGAAAATTGATTTAGTGAAGCTTTTGTGGTTGTAAACTTTTCAAAAGGAAAAGGGGAATAAAACATGGATTGCTTTAAACCCTAAAACCAAATCTTTATAAGAAAATTGATTTGTTAAAAATGTTAGTGAAGCTATTCCACCTTACAAGTACTAAATCTCCTTAATGTTTCCAAAATAAATTTTAATGTGAACCTTAAGTTTGTTACAAATTCAACTTTAAATAAAAACTAGAGTTGTTGTTATGAATTAAGAGTTCATCTATTATAACGATGAACAAAAAGAAATGTTAAAATTAAATAAACTAATTAAAAAACATGCTTGAAATAAAATACATCTTTACAATATAAACAACATCTATCTAAAACATTTTAAATCTAAAACATTTTAAGTACGCAACATGGAATACAACCTTTTAAAGAAAAAGAAAGAAAAGTTGAATAATGATGTTAGTGCTGGAGATATTCCCGACTGCAAAAGGAACTATGCCTAGCACATCTTGAAAGGATTTGATGTTTGGATTAGGATTGTGGATCAGATAGACCGGGTTGAGAAAGAAGAAAGACAAAAAACTGGACTTAAAACATAAGCAGAGTAACGATCAGGGCCATTGCACTTCATTAAAGGTAAGTGAAATCACTATAGATTTCAAGGATGGAAGAAGGAAGAATTGAGGAACAAATATATGAATATATTAATCTTTACAAGCCACTCAAATCAATACATTCACGAGGAAGAAGATCCAATAATCATAAATGCTTTCTAATCATGAATACAAATACAAATGAAAGTTGTACAATATGGGCAATTACAACAAATGTTTCACTGCTCAATTATGAATACAAATACATAAATGAAACTTGTACAATATGGGCAATTACAACAAATGTTTCACTGCTCAAGAATCCATAGAATACAAGATATCAATGAATTCTTCGTCAAACACCATGCTCAGGAATCCATAGAATACAAGATAATAATGAATTCTTCATCAAACGCCATTTCATTTCATTTAGGTAAGAAGAAAAAGAGAGTGAAAGGATAAAGAGACATAAATCTGATATTGAACCCACAGAGATCTTTATAATCAAATGCTACAAGAAGAACTGCCCATTAGGCTTACAATGATAGGTATACAGCCATGCCTCCAAAGCCTCTCTCGGGTCTCAAAACTGAACCCCCTTTTATTATATTCAAAATAATAGTTTAAATAGAAAAACAATACGAGAGTTATTACTAGCTTCTAGGAATCAAATCCTATCAATAACCTAAAATAAAACAATCTCAAACTAATTGCAAGAAATCTGGAACTGTTCTCTCCTCTGCCCCTTTGATGGAACCTCTTGACTGCCACATAATACTCTATCACCTGTTACATCTGTAATCAACCAATTAATGTTGACTCCGTGCCTGAAAATGTGGGATGTGGACCTAGAAATGTGGATCTAATTTCCAAAATAAAATTCTAGATAAGATGTCAGAGATCGATCCTTTGAATGTTGACCCTCTTCCTAGAATTATGTAGCTTCCAGATATGCTTTTACAAACAATACTGTTGTATTTGAATAAGATTATCTTGTTTGATTTTTTTACCACAAATTTACTCCTAGAATCATATAGCTACCAGAAAGTCTGCCAGCTGCTGAAATTCATACTCTATCCCTTGAAATTTCCAAAAGCCGGCCAGCTGCTGAAATTTCCATAGGCTACTAGCTGGACTAAGATCCCCTGTTATCCTCCCATCATCATAAACTCCATCATCGCTCTGCTTGATATAAAATATGCCTTTAATGTCTTCGTTGCTAAATCAAATGCTTCAGCAATTCTCCTTTCATTCTAGCTCCGGTTCACAATTCATCCTTTTCTAATTATGGCTCCAACTGCTCTATCATTTGTTACATAATGTTATTGCTTAGAAGGTAGAAACTGAAAGGCTCCAAAACCCAAACCCACGGGTACTATTATGTGACCATCTGAACACTCTTTCTCAGGTATCGGCATTTTCAACACGTTCCTCATTCATAGCTCAATACCAGCGATCTTGTACACCTCGTGCATTATTAATCGAAAGGGTTTTTTGTCTCTACATTGTGATTAACTCAGCCCTGATAAAATATAGAAGAAAACACCATGGCCTTGGCCAACAGGCTTCTCACCAAGAATAGTGCTCTCCTCCATAGCCTCCTCGTTCTGTTGCTTTCTCTAGAGCTATGTCCAAGTAGAGAACAAGATCTGGAGTTGATAACCCAACTTCAGGAACCTTACACCCGCTCAAGTCAAGCCCTTTTGTAACAGAAAATGAAACCCCAGAATATGAATAACGATCAACAATTAGAGAGGTTCCATCCTTCAGCTTTGCTTCTTTGCTTCCTTTAAAGACCCTTTTAAAAGAAAAATAATGCTTGTCATCCATATCTTCTTTGCTGGACAAATAAGCAGATATCATCTTCCCCATGGCTATAGTGCGATCAAGAAACTGCCATGCTTCAACATGGAAATCTCGACTTACCAAGGAGGATGCCAACTTCAAGCATTGAGAACTTTTTCCATTTTGATCCAGTCCTTCCAATACAATCAAAGCCCCATTATGACATGTAATTCTAGGTGCTAACGGATAATATAAAATATACAAAGAGGTAGAAGATATGCGCATGATGATTTCTTTATTGAAATAATCTCTAATTGAAAAATCGAATGATATTAACCCATGCCAAGGCTTGATAAGTGGTTAGGCTCCTAACAAGTGCGATGATTTTGAATTCATATTCAGCTTGTAACAACAAATAAATCAAATGGGTAAAGTCTCAAATAATGAACAGTCTTTGAGGGATAACATGGACATTGTCTAAAAGGAATTTAGATACATGATTTTGTTAATCTTAATTTTCAAATTATGGACAAAAATGTATAACCATCTACATAAAATAAACAAATACATAAAATAAATAAATGTACATTCTAAAGAAAGTGCTCTTGCTTTCACCTTTATAAAATAAACAAATGTACATTCTAAAAAAATACTCTTGCTTTCACCTTAATGCTTGAAGTGTGTTCTAAGCCATTATGTTGTTATAAGAATATGTCATAAATTTATACAACATGGAATTGAATTTTATGTGTAGAAATCAAGCATACTAAATATCTTTTCTCCATGTTTATACAAATCTCTTTCTCCTTATCCTCTTTATATAGAAGATAGGATGGTAGTTGAAAGAACATAAGTGCCTCCTAAATTTATAAAATAAATTTGAGCATAATAATTATTTTTTTGGATGGATGGTAGTTGGTAGGTCATCAAGGTCAAATGTGGGTTTAGGTGTCTAGGAAAACTATGGACCCAACCATTAAAATAATGTGCACATTTCCTAGCCTCAAGAAGACACAAAGTCTTGGAACTTCATTCATTTAATAATTTCCTTCATTATATATTTTTCCATAAATTGCATTCAAACAATAGAAAAAGTAGACCATAAGGAAAATATCCATTTTCATCTTCATCCAAACATAAAAAGAAGAAAATACAAATAGATGCATTTAAAACAATTGCCTTAATGGTACAAAATAAATATGTTCATGTCCGATAATAACTAAAGTTGATATCATTGGCATACACCCAAATCAAAATTCCACCACACACCCATGTAAGCTTTAGGTTATTCAAAAGAGTTTAACTCTCACCCACAAAAGTAACAAACCCATGCAACAAGTACACTAGGGGAAACATCAACCAAATAAATTAAACTTCCAAACAACCAATAAGAAAAAATTGTAATACCAATTAAATATTCCAAAGAAAAACCACTATCTTAGGCTCAAAATTCCATTACCAAATAGATCGAGCTCAAAGAAAAATCCCAAATAAGTCGAGCTCAAAGAAAAATCCAAAGAAAAAATTTGAAATAACCAATTGAATTATGGTGAGTGTCATTGAAAAAAGGATCTTCAATACCACACTATTGGATTGAGATTATGGGCTATGAGAACTCGATGCATTAGGAATGCATGTACATCATTTAAACCTTAGTGTTAATGCATGGTACCTTAAGACAAATGACATCAATAAAAAAAAAATTTAGTGCATTCACAATCCCAATGAATTCTCCTTATAGGTCTATCTCACCTTAAAAACATTTTCCAAGTCTATAGTTGATATGGGTTGGACCTTAGTTAATTATTGATCCTTAGCCTTTTTATATGTATATGTTTGAAATTATATAAACCTTGAGCTTATAAACTATTCAGTGTGGATCTAGCATAGAAAACTTGTGCATGCACACATGATTTCATTCCATCACTAACCTTCGTTGTGTAGGTACACAAGCTTAATATGCAAGCATATATGAAGGCCAACAAAACATAAGAGAACTACGAAACATTATTGGATTGCTGAGTAAAGACCCAAATGGCAAATTTCAGTTGAAATCATGGTTCTCTCCTCTAACCAAGAAGACTCCCAAGAAAAAACGGAGTTATCCAAACAAAGAAATCCATTCGATTAGCCCTAACATTGTGAACAAGTGGGATATGACCATTGAATGCTTAAATAAAAAACCAATACAGGCCAGCATAAGAAGAGACAGTGCATTAATGGAGGTTAGGCAGTTAAGGTTGTCTATGGCAGAAATGGAGAAATACATGAAGAAGTTAGAACTATATTGCCAGGATCTGAAGTATGCATTGAACCAAACTGAAGGTGGTATTACAAGTTCCCAGGGATCTAGTTTAAATAACCATGGATTCACAATGAAATACCATAGCAATCAGAGAACTCACACACAAAGAGACACGAAGAACATACAAAACAACTTGTCTATTGCATTAGAGGCATGAGTATTTATACAGTGGTGAGATGAGCTCCACCATTGATTAGTTTCAAGATCAATGGTTGGAATTGCTTATTCTAGATGTTTTTGGTTCTTTCAAGAGTTTACCGAAGTCGGTGCAGTCGGTGCATTTATTGCAAGCTTATCTCTATCAACTACTGGACTGGTTGTTTAATTAATTTCTAACACTCCCCCTTAATTAAACAACCTTTACAACACCTATCTTATCTTTACATATTACAAACTTAGCCTTCCCAAGAGGCTTTGTAAATATATCTGCAGCATTATCATTTGTGTTGCAATACAATACATCAATTTCATTTGACTGTATTTTTTCTCTTACAAAATGATAGTGTGT
>SNQJ01S0239043.1:0-11540 GCA_010110895.2 Picea sitchensis
GGACATGGAGCAAAGACATGTGGAATCTCATGGGATAAGATCAAAGACAAGTAAGAACAAAATAAAGATAAAAGCAAAACTCTTGAACCCACTCAATTTGCTATTGTTGATTGTAGCACATTGTAGTACTAGAATAAATGAATAATTGTCCAAAACTTCATAATTTTCTTTTTGGAGAGATGATTGGTTGTTTGATACTAGTGCAACCTATCATGTGACCTTTTGGAGAAACTTCTTTGAAGAAATGAATGGAAATGTAGATGGTGCATACAACTTTTCATATGGATCCAGTCTCAAACCTACAAGAATTGGCACCTTGATGCTCAAATTGCCTAGATTCCTGGACTTTCTTTTGCATGATGTTCTCTATCTTCTTGAGTTGCGGAGGAACTTGTTGTCTCTTGTGCACATTCGATAGTAATTCCTTTCCGTTCACATGTTTGATGGAAAAGTTGGAATAAGGAGGTCTTAGACAACATGGCAATCATGACATGATGGGAGGATGAGAAATTGTGTCATCGTGATAGAATTTTGCATACCTTTCTCACCACAATGAAGGTACATTGTCTTCTAGTCTCTTGTGGCATGCTAGATTTGGGCACATCAATTATGATAATCCTCCTGTGTTGAAAAAATGGTGTTTATGGTTTGCCCACCATTCCAAGAAACTTGAATCAATATGAGGCATGTATCCTTGGTAAACACATCAAGCAATGTTTTCATGATTCCAACTCAAGAGTACATAGAAAGCTAGAGTTGATACACTCCAATTTGCGTGGCCCCATGCTTGTTCCATCTACCTTTGGTAATAGATATATCATGACTTCAATTTATGACTACATCAAGATGTATTGAGTTTATTTGTTGAAACAAAAATCTCAAACATTTGAAACTTTTAAAAATTTTCATCTATGGATTGAAAATGAAACAAAATCTCGTATTAGCACTCTTTGTACTAATAATGGAGAACACACTTCAAATGAGTTTGAAATCTATTTTTTCCAACATGAGATCAAACATCAAACCATTGTTCTATACAATCCTCAACATAATGGTGTACCAAAAAGAATGAATAGGACACTCATGAATATGGTATGTTCAATGCTATTTTTCAAGAATGTGAAGTGGATGTTTTGGGATGATGCAGTTCTATGAGAAATGTATGTGAGAAATAGGAGTCCATCTCATGCTCTTGGAAACAAGACTCTTTATGAAATGTGGTATGACAACATTCCTTCGATGAGGAATCTCAGGGTCTCTGGTTCCACTTGTTGTGCCTTAATTCCCAAGGAGCAAAGAAATAAGGTGCAAGGAATCAAACGTGTATCTTCTTGGGGTACTCAAATACCACCAAAGCATATCGTCTTTATGATGAGGTAAACAAGAAGTTCATTCTTTCTAAAGATGTGATTTTTCTTGAATCCGCCAAGAATGACAAGATTATTGAGTGACAACTTGATCATCTAGATAGATTCACCCATTTAAAGACATATTATGAATTTGATGATGAGATTCCACATATTGAAGAGGGATCCTGATCTTGAATCAATCTATGGAATCTCCTTTTGAAGTGCCATCTCCCCCTCATGAAGAAGATCCAACCACTTCATCATAACAGGGAGTTCAATTGGACGATGTGATTGAGAGGATTGAAAGACTGAACCTTGATGGGACTACAACACCATCTCAATGAGTGGAGAAATATGAACCATCTCAGAAAGGTCCACCAAAGTGGCTCATAAGGACACTTGAAAGTGTTTGTATTGGTGATATTGGAAAGACAGGAACCAAAATTTCAACCAAAGAAGATGGAGGTGATGTAGATTATTCAGAATCACGTGAGGTAAATGATATGGATGTTTTATGTGATTGTGAACTAAATTTATCTACTAACTTTATACCAACTTTTCTTTGAAGAAGTTGTTTCTCATGATGAGTGGAAAGAAGCCATGCAGAAGGAGTGTGATGATTTCATCAAGAATGGGACATGGAAGTTGGTGGATCCTCCATTTGGAACCAAACCAATTGGCTGCAAGCGGGTCTACAAGAACAAGTACAAATCAGATGGCTCAGTTGACAAAATAAAGCGAAGCTTAAGTTCTATTAAAGCAATAACAATCTTAGGTTAAAACAAGACGCCTAGAGGCCTTGGATAGCTTATAGGATGCAAAAAAAATTTAGCCACTTGAACAAATCAAATTACAAGTTTTCAATGTTACCAATGCATTAATATTCTATCTCGGGTGAAAATTAGATGAGTGTCTTTCCATTGGGTGATGGAGTCCTCTTGTTATTGGTTATGTTCTACTACTTCTCTAGGGGTGTAAGCCCTTTTACTCCCTAGAGTATGTAAACCCTAACAAGGCTAAAAATCTACCAAGGTGTAAGCCCTTTTACTTCCGGTAGCAATCCTTTAAAATGAGAATTCAATGACAAGAGATAACTTATTCTTGATTGAGGGTGTATGCCCTTATGTTCCTCCAACAGTTTAAACAAATTAACCATGAAATTAACAAGATCACATACAAATTGCAGAAAATCTCAATAGTTCACAAAGATAGCATGCATAAACCCTAGTTTTCACAAGATAAGTCACCAAAACTAGCAAAGAAGTACCTCCAAGAGATAGCGCATAGCGTCCATTCACCAAGAGAGAGATAAACCATATATAAACACCATGAAATAGAGTCATGTGATTTTCCCATATAGAAGCTCTCTGACTACTTTCCGCATATCGCACCAATGTCTGATTACTTTCTGCATATCGCACCTACTATTGAAAACTTTAACAAGGACTTCCATATCCGGCTCAAATTTTGAGTAATGATTATACTGCATCATGGTCAGAGCATCTATACTGGATACGAAAAATCCCTCTTTGACCTTTATGTACAAGCAATGATCACCATAGCTCAGTTCTGCCGAGTGTATGATACTATTGTTGATTTGAAATCTATATGATTCTATGCAAGGCTTTGCTCTCTGAAGCACATCAACAAATTCGCAATCATCCAAATTTTTGAATTTAACAGATGTAGTTACAGGGAAAACATTTCTTCCGTTTTCTGCTGTGGTGTAATAAGCATAGCCATACCTCCTGTCACAAGCTGCTCATCTCTTGCTAAACCAGCTGAAGAAAATGTAAAGATGCTTGCACTTTCTGAATTTATATATTTATTTAATTTTTCTATAATACAAATTTATAAAAATAGAAAATAATTAATTAATATGGATTTATAAGAAAAAAATGTTAAATAAAATATTATCATTCCAATTTTTAACAATATTAAAAATTAATCAACTAATAAATAAATTGTAAATTCAATTAAAAAAAACTAATAAGAAGCATATTTTGTAATTTTAATGTATTTTTGGAAAAAAATAAATTGTAAATTCAATAAAAAAAACTAATAATAAGTATATTTGGTAATTTTAAATGTATTTTTAGAGAAAATTATTTCAAAACAATATAAGAACCTATAAGAGACTTTACTTTGTGTCTCTAGAGTAATATGCAAATTTAACATGACTTTATCAATGTTTCATTATTTAGTCTAAGATATTGAAGTTTTAGAGTTTTGTTAAATCCATAAAAACAAGAGTTAAATAAAATTACTCGTGGATCTTGGGATTAGGTTGGAGCACAAAAAATATAATTCTAGGGACGTTATAAAAAAATTTGAAATGTTGGAATTCCCAACATTTAGAGTGGACACTTCACACATCATGAGGAGAATAATCAAAAGCTTTAATATGGTAGAAAATAATAACTAGTAAAGAGATTAAATAAATTATGAATTGAAATGATAGTTATAACTAGAGAACAAATTAGTTAAAATAATATTATTAAATAACTAAATAAGAAAGAAAATGGTTGAAAATAAATTGGACAAGGAAATAGAGCCTGATGTGTTTCTTCCTTGGAGGTCACATATTCAAATTGAGAGGGGGGTAGGGTATGTATACTTTCGTAGAAGTCAAATTCCTGTGTGGAGGGGGTCCCTTGTCCCACAAACAAGGGAGTCTCATACACCAATTTGGTTTTTGGCTAGGCCCATCTTTGCAATTAAAGTTATTAGGATGTTTCTTAATTTCTAATGTTTCTCTAATAATACTAGTCAAATAATGAGGAGCAAGGGCTAGGAATTTGTATGGTCAAAACAAATAAGATGCTTAGTGTTGTTAGAGTTCAGATTTGCAAAAATTTATTGAGATGATTGTGAAGGGTATGAGCTATATGTTCTCTAAGCTAGGTTTGGATTTAATGGTCAATTTGACCGATGTAAATTTTATCATAGGAACAAGGAATTTGGTAAAACCCTTGACAATGCACATTGTTTTTCTTATATTTGAGATTTTTAAATACCTATGGGGGTTTGACGATACAAAAACTAAATGAAATTAATCATAATTCTCATCGTTGCAATCACCATTTTAAGTTTTGTTACAATGAAAAGATTTGTTTTGTATAGGTTCATATCTAAACTTAATCAAGATCATACATGCTAGAAATTTTGATTGAGCTTGATAGAGTTGTGTATCCCAAACTAAATGATTAACAGACTTCTATGTGAAACAAAGAAAAACTACTTATTATCGTTACTATGAGCTTGACCATAATTCTTCAAGATCTCAATGGATTGTAGAGAGATTTGTATTCAAGTATTAATTTTGTATTGTGTTCCCATTAGGTATCTATTGTAATAAGAAGGATGTCATGAACTGCATATTAAATATTGAGAGGCTAGGTACTATACTCAAATAATAACCATGTCACAATGGATTATAGATAGACACATACCATCAACAATGCAACAAAATAACAATGAATTGACATATTAGATACCTATATAGAGAGATGGAATGTGTGAATGTGAAGAAATTGAGATACTCATTCCCTCATGTTCATTCAATGTATGTTGTTTTCTCTTCGAAATTTTCGTTGAGCCATGCATTTATGGTTAATATTGCTAATGTGTTTCCAATGCCATTACAATTTACACCTACAGGGCATAACTAATTTCGTTCAGGTTTTGCAAGCCAAGAGTGAAGATTAGGGAGAAAAAAAGAAATGGAATTATGGTGTGGGAATTGACCACATTAAATGTGGAGAGTAAATCATGTGTCAATAATCAGATTGACGAGGATTGAAAATTCTCATAACACAAATTCATGTGGGTGTTCAAGAAGACAAGTTGCCCAAGTTTTCATTGAGTGACACTTAAGATCATGACTTATATGATAGGTTTAATGTTGTGGAGGGTACATTGTAGGATGAGAATTGATATGATTTAGTCTTTAGATGTCAAAGTCAAGTAGTGGGTTTTGAATCCTATATCTTGATCATGATTTACATTTATCCTCATTTAATATTTGAAAGTACAATGACAATTGAACCCTTTTGCCTTGGGAGTAGAAAAGTTGATGGCTTGTCAAAAATCTTATTGTTCTTCTAAAATTTTATAATATTGGTTGTCATTTATAAATGACAAGTGAGTTCAAAACTTATATTTTTTTCTGAAGAATTAACCCCTTAGAAACGTTGAGAATGATTTGATTTTTATCCTTGATCTTCGTCACTTTCTTTATTTAAAGGATATTTTACACTCTCTTTTTCAAGGAATTTTGTTTTCCTTTATTTAAAATAGGTTGTTTCCTTTCTTTCTTTTTTAAGGAGATTTTTTTTTAAGAAAATTTATTATTTTCTTAAGGACTTATTTATTTATTTATTTAAAATTTTGTTTATTTTCTTTATATGGATGAGTTATTTATTTATTTATTTGGTCACAGGTTCAAATCCAGAGGGGGGTAGGGTATGTATACATATGTAGACTTTAGCAGTCAAATCGATGCACGAACAAACAAAGGGATCTCATACACCAATTGGTGTATGGATTGGTCATGACCTTAAAAATATATTATTATTATTATTATTATTATTATTATATATTTAAATAAATTATGTACTTTCTTTATTTAGAGGAGATTCTTCATTTTGTTTTATTCTATAGGGATGTTGTTTAAGGTCTCGTTGGATTATATGGTCATATTGGTTGGGAATTATGTCTGAGGAAACATATAAGGGGTAAGTCAGTAAGCAAGCATAAAACCACTCAATCATTGTTTCTCACCCCTTAAGTGTTTATAATCCAATTCAAGGCTTGGTTACATATAGATAAACAAAAAGGAGGGCTTAGACATGCAGGTAAGATGATTCACCCAACCTCCTTTGGTCCTATGGGTTTCCACGAGGTCACAATTTCAAGACCAAAGCATGTAGATGTTAGAAAAACAGGATCACATAGCAATAAAATAAAACAAATGCGGAAATAAAACATCGAAGATTGTTGGCCCTTGACCAAGTTTTGGGATATTCTTGGTCATGTCACCTATTTTGGGACTTCGGCAGCCTGTCAAAGAAGGAGCGCAAGACGGAGCGGAGATCACGAGATCTCTGCCCACTTTTGGGTCCTTTTTGCGTTTTGGGAATATGTAACAGGATTGTGATGTCAGCCCATGGGTTTTACCCATGCTTAGGCCTATTTTGTAAAGTATAAATAGATATCTAGGCAATGTAAAGAGGCATCTATGGTAAATCGACATCTATGTGATGTAGACTAAGTGCAAGTGCTTTGTGCCTGTGTGAGACTTACAGAGCTAAGTGCAAGTCATTGTAAGAAGTTGTAGAAGGCTTTATGTTGTAACGCAAGGATGAAGGATCTAGCGAGCTGCGCAGATCTTCTGTCTTGTGCACAGTAGGGTTTTGAGGCTCTATGCTTGTAACCTATTGAAGAAGCTAATAAAGAAGAAGAGTTGGTGGGCGTAGCCCCAGGGTGGGGGTGAACCACGTAAATATTGTGTTGTTATGCTTTGTGTCTTGCCTTGATGCATTGATGTGTTCTTTGCTAAGTGCTTTGAGATGATTAGATAGATTTGCTTATGCTTAGTGCTAATAACATGAAGAATGTTAGATATGATATACATGAGTATGCTTAGTGCTTGATCTGCCAGATCTGATCTATCTTACGTATTCTTAGTTCTTGGATACGCTAGATTGTTGTGAATGCTGTGAAGCTCTATTTTATCAGTGAAGTGGATATTGACTGTATATTGAGGAACTGACGGTGCTAAGTGCTACATTAAGTTTTAGAATCATAAGTCTATGTCCCAACTAAGATTGCAGACACCTGAGTCTTGCAACCACCCCTGCCTCTACCTCTAGTGAGACTTCATTTGCTTCGCAGGTGTTGCCAAAAGGGCCGATAGTTAGGGTTTTGTTGGTGCGTTGTTGTAGCATTGAACCCTACGTCCGCCCCTATGCCAACAAATGGTTTTATTGTCGGGACTTGAAATTGTGATTGCTGGGAACTAAGGGAAAAGAAGCTTTGTGCAAAGATTCAATCTGAAAGTCTTGGAAGCTCTATGCGTAGATCTGTTTCCCTAGTGCACATCTTTTTGCTCGACCTGTGAAGCTTTGTGCCAATAAAGAAGGGTCAAATATGAAGAAAAGAAGTCGGATCTGAAGAAAAGAGGTCAGATATGAAGAAAAGAGGTAAGATCTATAATCTCTGTGCTCTGATAAATGAAGGAATAGGAGAAAATTTATAGATCTGAAATCTTTGTGCTCTGTAGAAGTAAGATAAGTGAATTTTATTTTTTTGGTTTATAGAGTATGGATCTAGGTATGTTTGATAGATTCTGTCCTAGCTTAAAAATTAGGGCATTGTTAGGTGAAAGAAGATTTGATATGAATAGATCTTATAAGAATAGTGAAAGATATTTTATACTTATGCATAGAAAGAATGTTTGGACTAACGAATGGATGCATGATCCTAGAAATAATTTGTTGCAGGTTAGTTACCATGATCCTAGTGCATAGTACAAAAGAGGTTGGGTATCATTTAAAAGAAAGAGAGTGTTAACCCTTTGTTACAGTTGCAGGAAACCATGACATATTGCTAAGGAATGCCCTGGTGGAAGACCTAGTTGTCTTTTTTGTAAATCTATGGATCACGAAGTATTGAATTGTCCTAGAATGATTACTAAGATTGAAAAATTGAATCTGAATCAAGAAAAACCTAAGGCATATCCAAAACTAGCAGAACCTCAGAAAGAATCAGAAAAGGTATTGCTACAGATGAAAGACACCTTGAATGACCACCGACATGTTAAGTTATCAAAAATATTTAAAGAAAAAGAATGCATCGACATAAGGATAGGAGACTTCGACATTGACTATGTTCTAGATGAGGAAACACAGTTGAATATCAGGACAGAAAGAAATTAGGAAGCTATAGGAAGGCTTGTTATGATTCCTTCATTAGGAGGGATAGGGTTATTCAGAGGGAAGTTGGTAAAACTATCTGGAAATCTCACTCCGATGTCTATGAATGCCAATGGAACTTTGACTGAAGAAGATTTTGAGATTATTAGATATATTGAGGACAACGCCCCATTTACCATGCTACTAGGAAAACCTTGGATTGATAGAGATCAGGTCAGACGGAAGGAAGAGGAAGAAGTTTTGGAGCAGAAGAAACAAGAATTAAAAGACTTCATGAATAGAAGGATCACATACTCGATTAAAGAAAAGGAGAACAGATTGAAGCTACTTAACACTACAGGCCCCGATGTCGAAGCTATAAGAACATTGGAAGACCCACAGAAGACTGAAGTCTCTACCCCAGAAAAAGAAGAAATACTACCCTTGAATCTTAGGAAAGAACCTCAACAGCACGAAGTGACTATGTCAAAATAAGATAAGAATCAAAATGGAAAAAAAGAATACTGATATGAAGCTCACTGGAAAGAAGGATAGAAGGCTAAGTAAGAAGATGGATAAGATTGAAAAGTTACAAAATATTCTAGAGGGAACGTCGCAAATAGAAAAATTACAGAATTGGAGCTTCGTCGGGATATCAGAACAACGACATATGCCACTTCACCATGGAAAAGTAATAAAGTCGTTGGGACCAATATATTCGTTCGATTCCCGCTCCGAATGGACAAAAAAGAAATAACGGTTCATCATCAGATCATTGGACCATGTCATAACGGACAGAGAAAGAGTTAATGAGGCTCATACCCATTGCGAGTAAACCATTACTGAGTTGCCTATTTATCTCGTTGTGCCATGCATGAAGAACACTTTTTCCAACTGAGAATTTGAAGCCCATAGACTAAGCCAAGTTTATACAGTGACCTCCATGCTCTTGCTCTCTATCTCGTTACTGTGTCTAAGCTATTCCTTGAACGTGTGATTGTTAATCCTGAGCGCGTATATCCGACGAGCTCATCGCAGTTGAAGAATTTGTAACAAAAGTTCTCCTTGATTTGATGACTGAGAGATTCATGTCGGAGAGAGGAGTGTCTACAGGTGTTCAAGCATCATCAACGATAGGACTGACAACCTCTTTTTCCACTTCTCGAGCCGGACCATCCCGGCCAGTAGATGAAAAATGAACGAAACACATAGATGATCTCGTGAATGCCAAGGGGATTCCGAGCATTTTACCCGCCTATATACCACCTCTAAGTGGCGCAATTAATCACGATAGTGTACCCCGATAATTTGAATATGCCTTGATCACTACGTACCTTCCGAAAGGGGTGCATGCAGTTCATGCCAACCAGGATAAGCTCACAAAATTGAAGTTTAGTGACTTCAACCTCAGCGACAGGAAGGTTTACAGCATGCTCGCCCCGCATAAGTATCTGACTAGGAATAAAGGAAAGAATTCAAAGATTATCCCTCAGTCATGGACCCGGAACCTCACGCAGTCCACCCTACTGAACGTTATGAAGATTCTTCACTTCGGGTGACACTAGGAGGTGAATGCATGCGTCAAATTGCTACTGTCTTGTTACCATGGGGGTTATTTGTGGTTGAACCACCGCATCACAGTGGATCCGACGCTGATCAATCAGATCACCGGGCTCAGCATGCAGGGCCCTGACCCACAGGAATTTTACCCTAGAAGGACCTCAGACCGAGCATTAGCACAGAGAATCAAAGAGACTTATGCCGATGTCAAGAAGGGAACATGAGGCTACAAGGTATCCTCTATCTAGAGTGGCGTAGTGTGCCTGGCCTATCAACTGATAGCAGGAAAGTTAGTTCGCAAGAACTAGCCCACCCAAGTTATTGGATTTGTAGTCAACCTCACAGGGAAGTGCACGAAGGGCCTACAAATGAATTGGGTGAAGTATTTGGTAAACCAGCTGGAAATTGAATGCAGGGAAGTGCAGGACCAAGGATATTAGTTCCACTTCATCTGGCTTCTCATCCTGATCACTTTCGTCACATGGGAGATGTTGGAAGGTACGACCTTCCCAGAGATCGAGCCCTTTGAACCTCTGGCCGTGAAGTTTAGTACACTATGGTACTCCAGCGATATGAACAAGCAATGGAAGTCAAATGACATCTTTCACACTTATTACAACCAGTTGAAGACAACCATCCAGTCCGAGCCTCGTATGACCCCGAATACCCTCCATAGGTTTCGGCCCTTAATGAAGTTCAGCGCAGAACCCCACCTCATTTATATCACAGCGTGCGCAGATGGCCATAAAAAACAATTGTAATCCTACTACAAGCTAACAGAGGAAGACTTAGAGGAGATCACCAAGGAATGGTCAGTGGACCTCCTTATTCCAGCAAACCCTACGGAGATGTCTGACGTTGACAGTCTGGAAGCTGCGCAGGATACACCCGGACCTAGTAAGACAAAGAAGCCTGAAGAAGTTCAGGATATAGACAGCACATCCGTAAAGACTGCATCCATTTCACCAGAGCAAGGAGGTGATGGTGAATATATAGAGGGCATGAAAGACGAGCAAAACAAAGACAAGGAAACATCGCATAGAGATGAGAACGACCCCTCGAAGAAAAGAAAGGTTTCCCCGCAGAATTCATCATCACAGAAGAAAGTAAAATCAAGATGGACCAAATTCCAGACTGTCCTCATCCTAGATGACTTTAATTTCATCATAGCCACCCTGAATGATGCTTCGCTGGAGATAGAAGAAAATCAGGAGGCTAAGAAGGAGGAGATGTACAATCATATTAAGGACGAGCTCCAAGGGGTGCAACATGCACTATAATCCATTCAATCAGTCTCCACTGCACCTCTGTCAGCAGGAACACCAAAAATGGGAGATGAGCCATCTCAACTCCACCGGATCCTCAACTCAGTTGAATCTCACCTTTGACGAGCTCAGGAAGAAACAACACAAGCCACCCAGGATTTGGCACAAGTAAAGAGAAACCTTGTAGAGCAGCGCAGTACTGTAGAAAAGGAAAATCTTGTTGTGCAAGTGAAGTGGGATGAAGAAAAAGCACAACTGCAGCAAAGCAAGGAACAATTGCTCCCAGAGTAGCTAGAAGTAAAGGAACTGGTCAACAAAGCACTTCACTCTGTGACATTCATCAAAGTAAGGACTGAAGAGAAAGTTCCACTGCATGTGGCACAACTTGAGGAAATCATCCAGAAGCTCCAGCAATGCATCGCAAATCTAGAGCTCCGCACAGTGACCAAAAC
>SNQJ01S0239045.1:0-13636 GCA_010110895.2 Picea sitchensis
AAGTAGACCATCAAGTTTGTTTCCTTTAGGCCAAAGGCGATTTTGGGGATGACTCCCCAAGGTGCCCATTGGAAATGATGTTATTTTTTATGATTAGGGTTTTATTCTTGAGCAAGAAAAGAATGAACTTGAAAAATGAACACCACTACAATGGCCAAGGCAAGGTGGCTTGTACCTTCCAATGGTAATGGGAGGAATTAACAGGTTATAACAATAATGAATGAAGAGCAACTACAATCTAACACTTATGAACAAAGGAATAGCTTAGGCTAAGTTATAAACAACTAATCTAGGTGAGATTTATTTTTAGGATCCCCAAAGTGAAAGAAAAATGTTGCAGAAAATTGGAAAGTGAGGGAAAGAGAAGAGGAGAAATGATACCCAAACCAAACATAAATGTTTGGGAAGCCTCCTAATTGCCCGGGGACATGTACAGCTAAATATGTCATTTATCTGCACACAAAAAACGTAAGCAAAGCTTGCTGGAAATCTTACAAAAACACCAAAAGTTAGAACTACGTGTATACAGAAATTTCAGCGACTCTAAATATGATATATAAAAATGATTTTTTTGACCTATCTAAGAAGTAGTTAGCCCTAGAGAAAATGATATGGAATGACAACAATGTATCAGATGTAAAAGAAATATGAGGAGTTTGAGCAAGTGATGGCTGAAATCTGCTCTAAAGTCTCTTCAAAGCCATAACACATGAGACAAATATGCAACTCAAACACAATGTGAATCTATGGCATAATTATGATGATTAGTATAAAAATCTGAACCAATTCATGATCCTATCTAATCAATCAATACATGGATCATCAACACTAATGTATATTTGACCTACTTCAACAAACTAATTTATCAAGATACTAACATATAGAACCACAAAATGAAAAAGGGAACAAGATCACCTCTTGTTAGTTTGATCACAAGACTAATCTCAATAATCCAAAGGTTCCTCCAAAGCTTTCTTTATTTCCATCCAATAATGTGAGAGATTGGGCAACTAATTGCTCCAAAATCTCAAGAGAAAATGAGTGAGTGGAAGGTGACAAGAGCAAGAAGAATTAAGAATCCGGTAGCATAACAATGGCTCAAAGAATGGTGAGAAGAAAAGAGAGAGGGTGAGGAGACTTCCTTTTATACCTAAAGAAGCAAAGTAGAAGGCACTTGGATCACTTCAAGTGTCAAATCCAAACTTCAAGCACAAATCTCTAGAGGAGTAGCAGCTAGGGTTTTAGTCATACATTGATGAGTGGGTGAGGTGTAGGCATAGGATAGGTTGAGTAACCTTCCTAAAATGGTGCACTAGGCAAATTAGGAGGGCCAATATGCTAAGAATAGCATATGGTTAGAGTTTGGATGAGTTGTAACAACTCTCACCACCAAAGAGGGCAGCTAATCCTAGGAGGCATTGAGCTAGTTGAGAGTTTTAGTTGGGTTTAGAGTTAGGGTTTTGTGAAGTAGAGTGCACCACATGTAGAGGCCCCACCTCCAAGGACTCAGGAGGAGTGATTCGAGAGTTTGGTTAGTTATGAATCCGTTTTCCCCTTGGGGTAAAATTTAGAAAGTTGAAAAAATGAGTTAAGAGGTTGAATTAAGTTGGGAAAAGGTTAGGATGGGTTTGGGTAGGTTAGGAGGGTCTAGCTTGCCACTTTCCACCTTTACACTCCTCACTAACTCAAAATTACAATGATTTTGACATTTGATTAATGTCACCTTAGCAATTAAAATTGTTGTTTGATACTGACTTCTGAGTGGGCTAAAACATGAAGTAAAACTTACTTGGTGGTTGTGAGACTTGGTCAGTGGGTGTAGGGGTGCTATTCCATTTCTTTTTTGAGGCACAATACCCCTATCAAAACCCAAGATCCAGTTTTTACGTATAGCTCAAAATTAAATTTAATTAATTAAATTTTTTGAGGTTTAATTAATTAGAAAAACCTATCTAGACTGGGCAAATTAGCGAAACTGAGACAGCACTTTGGCATGCAGTGCATTTAAAATATTCTAACAGGAGGTTGCAAGGGCCGACACCACTTCGGGCGCCTTTCTCCACTTTGGAGGAAGTCATGTGAAGGGAAAAACTCAAGGGAAATTAGGCCCGAGAGCTTAAATTGAACAACTTTGTAGGGATAAAAAACCCTCGATGAAAGGAACTCCTGTGGACATCCCAGAGTACCTGACCTAACTATGATCCGGCTGCAGACTCATTACATTATTAACTTGAGGGGAGTGGAAATTTCGTTTACAAAAATTTTGTGCTTGGGTATGAGATACCCAAGTAGAACCAATAATGTCTTCAACATAGATGAATATGGCACATGAGTTGACCACCGTTACAAAATGGGCATTCCAGCATCTTGTAGCTCCACATGGGGACGTGTGTTAGATCTTCTCACTTTGAGATGGAGAGCATTCGAGAATCCAGCACCTACATAAATAGTGCTCCCACAATGTGAACACCAAAAGAATTAACATTAGTATACATTCACAATGATAAATGGAAATCAATACTATAAACAACATTTACATAATGAAATATCTAAAGAATACAACAATATAATTACAACATAAAACTATATACAAGAAAAGTTCTAGAGTACCAAATTGAATCTACAACATAAATGAATCTATGATACATAAAAATGAATCTAATTACATATCAACATTTATAAATGAAATAATACAAAA
Organism: Picea sitchensis; assembly: GCA_010110895.2. Classification (NCBI taxonomy): domain Eukaryota; kingdom Viridiplantae; phylum Streptophyta; class Pinopsida; order Pinales; family Pinaceae; genus Picea; species Picea sitchensis. The sequence goes on from SNQJ01S0239045.1 coordinate 2,699, forward strand.
TTGAAATACAAAGGAGTAGGGTTAGAGATACATTCTGGAGATTGTCCCTTTGGACACCAGGATTATCATCTGAAAAAGTTTGATTTAACATGCCCATTTCTTGGAGACAATATTGATGGGCTCCTATTTACCATCAAATGGTGAGATGATAGAAAAGATTAGGCCCTTCCCTTATCAAATAAGGACCCAACCATAGGCTGTCAAATTTTCCATGTTTCCACAGTTTCTCTCTGCCTTTATCCCAAAGTAGAAGTGTATCCCCAATCATGAAATTCCTCTACCTAGCTCACTTGTCAAAAGCCTTCTTTACCTTACTATGATTTCTACAGTTCTAATCATAAGCCCTTCGTCTAATTTCATCAAACTCAATGACCTGATTTACCCCGTTCTGAAATGCATCCTGACCAGTGAAAGAATCCTCAACTGACCCATAATTAGGAAGGCTAAGGTGCACTGGCAACCTAACAATCCATTTACTAACTCAAAAGGACTCTTTCTCGTTGTTTCTTTCTTTGTAATTCTGTTTGCCCACAATGCATGCTTGATTTACCTATCCCAAGATTTCTTGTTTTCCTGCTATTTTCTTGACTATGGTCGTGCAATTTTTTTGTTACTTTATTCTTCTTGACCATTTCCTTGGGATAGTAATATGAAGCATATGATAATGATACCATACTTGAAACAAAAGATGACATTTCTGTTGAACAAAGGCCTTGGCATTATCTGTTACTATCTTTGATGGAACCCCCAAAACACAGTGATAATTTTTGTCTTCAAAATCCATCACAACCTTTTTAGTTGTTGATTTAGTAGGAATGGCTTCAACCCATTTTGTAAAATGTCATGTTGTGAGAACCCATGAATAACCATTACTCGAATTATCACTTCGCTTCCCGATGAAGTCCAAACCCCCTTGTTGAAAAGGGGCTTCGGTTTTAATTGGAACTAAAGGTAATGCCAAATTTTTTTGTTTTCCTGTGAAAAGCTGGCATGGTTCACACTTTCTGACAAACTGATTCACATCTGAAAATATTGTGGGCCAGCATGTGTATCCTGCTCTAAGGATCTTGTGGGTAGTAGTTTTAGCAGCAAAGTGTCCCACCACAAAAATCCCCATGGAATTCATCCACAGAAGTTTCTTTGATTCAACATTATCCACATCCCAAGGATAACTCCATCGGGATTTCTCACCTAACCCATTTCTAGTAAGAACATACTTGTAGATTTTAATCTAAGAACCCTTTTCTTATGTCCTGTTATCTTGTGCTCCTGGGGATAACCCCAGGAGATCATGTCTCGAGAGCCCACATGAGGTCCTGGAGCAGCAGGTCACAGAGCATGATTAACTTGAGCATGGCCCTTGAGGCCCATCTTTTCTTCTTAGCCATGCGTACGCCAGCGGTACTAGCCTCCATCACTGGCACGGACTTGCATCGAGGAAGAGGCTCTTGCTCCATGAGGTGTTAATTGGTGCGAGGTATCATGGTATGTGTCATATTTGATCATATAACCTTCTTATGTATGCATTAGATCTCTTTCATTTTCGGATAATGCTTGGATCTTACACTAAATCTACTTGAACACTGTTGGGATGATTGATTGATTTGGCAGCTTAGCAAGTTGGTATTCATGGACTTTGGTTAGCCACCAAAGGGGTTTGAAGAACCATCGTCCGCTCCTCATTTTCTCACTTTTCATCTTAAAAACCCGGCTATCCTATTTCCCTAGTCTTGCCATTAGGATGACCATCCGGTACATCTTGTCTTGTGGGAAGAAGGGCTAAAAACTCGGGGAGGTAAAAGCAGCTGGTAAAGATAAAGCCATAGGAAAATTAAAACCTAGAGATGCTTCATCGAGGATTCCCGAAGGCAATAAAAAGCCTCTCATAAGAAGGACCCTAAGAAATGATAAATAGTGAAGTGCAAGACCTAATAAGAGGATGGGAGGTCTCATCACGGTGACCCATTATGTTCATAGGTATTTGGCGGTATGACATTGCCACCATCTAGAGATTCGCAAACGAGGCCCGGTGACCTTTAAGTTGCATGGACAAGAGGGGGTCTCATCGAGCCAGCCCTCTCATTTCTGACGAAGAGGACACTTCCTTGGCTTTGTGGCTAGAGCTGACAGCGTTAGCCACCTAGCCAAGGCAGTGTCCTCGCGCCGTCAAGGCTTGTAGCAAAAAATCACGAATGAAGAAGATAAGCAATAAGAGGAGCTCGGAAAAATAATTGCATCCATGACTGGTACATCTTGCCTCCTACAAAGGAACCCTCAGACGACACCAGCCCTGGGTCCGACTATGACTAGACATCCTAAAACCACATCATGTCACTATACATGGTTTGAATAACCCTTTCTTGAGAAACTCTCCATTTCTCGTGGGTATTAGCCAATGGGTGCCCTTTTGGTTGCTTTGGCTGTATGAGTGGGTTTTGTGTAGGGTCTTTGAGCTCTTAGAGATTTGTTTGGGATGTTATGCATATATTTGATAATTTTAATGATGAAATGTGATTTACATTGCCATGATGTCTAGGGTTGATGAGCCCATGGCGTAACTTTTGATGTCTTGAGGACATGCAGAGGCAATTGCGAGGATCCTACCGGTGCATGAGGAGATGATTAGTTCGGACCTCCATGGGGCTGAAGAGCCCACTAGATGGGCGATGGGATGGCGAGAGGTGGGCGGGGTTTGTAGCGAGCCCTTACCTGAGAAGAAGGGGCAGCCCTCCTCCGGGGCGTTTGGCATAGGTCATGACGCTTATAAGGAACAGCCCCTGGCAAGATGGGACATGGACCTTGATGGGCAAGACGCCACCAGTGATAGTTAGCGGACGATTTCTGGGAGCATGGCCATGCGCTGGAGTCTCTTAGACACGTTAGACGAGGTTGCTAGAAGCCTTGAGGAGGCTGTTTGCTCTCATTGGATGGTTATCAAAGCCTAAAAGGGCCGCGTCTCCTAAAGAACGGCGCCTTCATTTTAGCTCATATTTTGGCATTTAGCATGTAAAAGTGACAAATAATTTGAATAATGAGCTGACAGCCTTACAATGAAGTATTTTTTGACCTATTTTGTAAATTAAAAGGTCAAGAAGTATTGTATAAATAAGAGGATGTTTTTCCCTCTTTGGTCCTTAACATAACTTTGTCTCATTTGAGAGTGATACTTTTAGCTCTTGTTTGCTTGTGTTCTTGTCTCTTGGGTATTGAAGCAGCTTATCTTGGAGGAGTTAATTTTGGCAAAGTGGTGCTCTGTGCTATTGGAAGGTTTACAACTTTAAGGGAATGGTTAATGCTTCTTCCTTGATCTTGTAAGTGTTTTCAATAAAACTTCTTGAGTGAATGGTTGTTGTTTAACATTTACATTTATTGTTATCTTGTTGTTATTTGCTTAACCTTCAAACCCTAGAACCAACACACAAGTGATTGAGTGGCTTTATGTCCCCATAGCATGAGCTTATAGCCATTGGATTTGAGAAGGTTTAGCTATTAGCTACACACTATGATTCTCTTGTCTTGTGCTAGTTTTTGAGCATAAATTAGTGAAGAAAGAAGTGATCCTAGGCTAATTAAGTTTACACAGGTTTACTTCTGAGGGTTTGTGAGAAACACCTTGTGATGAGCAACGCACCTGACCCTAGTCTATAGCTTCAAAGCTGGCAGTTTGCCAAGAAGGTCTTAAGGAAGGGTAAGCTCTAGGCTAGACTTTAGCTACACCTAGGTAAACCTTTTCTTCTTAGGGTTTAGGGTTTGTGGCCTTGCTAGCAACACCATCAAACCCTATGTAATCTTTAAGTTTGGATATTCCTAAACTATTAGCCATTTCTCCATTGACTCCGTTAACCCAAGGCACTAGTCTATAGTGCTTGGAGCTTGTTATGCCTTAAAACTTTTCAAACTACCTTCAAAATTGGCAACCCTACCAACCCCTAAAGTCTAACCCTAGCTAGTTTTAGGACTAACCTAGGAGGATAGCGTTGGCCTTAAAAGAACTTTGCTTGGATAGAGAGAAGTCAATATGGCGGCCTAGTTGTCTCTTCCTTAGCCCGATGGGAGTTAAATTGTACTTTTGTTGGTTGATTTTGTCAAAGCGTCCACCATTGGCTAGCTAACTAGGAACACCAAAACTCATATGGCGTCATACTCTTTATTATTTGCTTATACATGCGTTGAGCATTTTGCTGACTCTATTGATTGATATTGAGTTAAATATTGTATCTCAAAGCTAATTTAACAAAACGTTTTGCTCTTTGTCATAATTTTGGCCTATTGATTAAAGTTTACGTCACACCTATTGCAGAAACAATATAGGTAATAGCAACATTATATATGAGCTGGTTTGGCCATATTTAATGCATTATTGATATGATACACAAAGGATTTAATATTGAAAATTGAATGCTCTCATGCTTTATTGATGAAGTCAATGATGGCTCAATAATCTTTTGCATTTATTGAGCTGTCATTGACTTTGTCAATAATAGCACTTAATCATTTGCTCATATATGTATGATAGAGATAGTCATTGATTTCATGAAGTACTAACCCAATGAGCACATACTTTGGTTTGTATCTTGTTTGTCTAGCAAATGGGTGCATTCATCGATTGGATATTCTTATGACTATCTCATTTGGGCAGCAATCCGTGGAAGGGTTTTCCTTGACTTGGCTTTATCCTTTAGCCTCCCTTTGACTCAGTTGCCTTAGGGACGTCTCCCTTGGATTTGCCCTCCAAAATAGAAAGAGACCCCCATCGACGTGGCGATTGGGTGGAAGCTCTACGTCTGTAGGTTTCTACCTTGACTCAAGCTATTTTAACCTTCTCCTACAAATCGTGCGATAACATTTTGGCGCCGTTGCGAGAGGAACACTGAATCTACATTCCTCAACGGCATATCTTTGGTGAGCCTTGCTTACTTGGCGACTCCACTAGCCTTGCCTTCCCCTATTTCTTTGGTAGTTTAGAAAACTATCGCCGACTCGTGACTTTCTCCAGTGCCACTTTACCTTCTGTGATATACTCAAATTATGGGATCATGGCTTACTGGGAACAAATGTATCCAACTAATGATTTCGAAGTTTTCAAGGATACCCAAATTATTTGATGATAGATGGTTAGACAACTCTCCCGTTTTTGGGTCTCCCAGCTCTTCATTTAGTGAATTTTTTTGAATATTTGGCGAGATAGAGTTGGGAGGAAGGGATGCTCTTGTATAAAGTTGTTTTCGCTCACCCTGCCACCCTACTTACAAAACGTTTTTAGAGTTGTTGCAAGGACAAGGGTATATCATCGTTCATCTGACTCATAAATAAATTTATGAATTTACTAAACCAGGATTTGCAGACGTATGAAGATGGCCTTCAAAACCTCGCTGATAACCTTGTACCACAAGGGGTTCACCACTGAGATTGTAGATGATCTCAAAAGAGCCTATCATGATCAATATCGAGGACCCTCGATGTAGAAGATGAGGTTTGTGAAGACCATTATCAACCCCTTGAAGAAGAGATATCTCCCATAATTCAATAAAGTGCAATGAAGATGGAACGGGAAAAGAAATTATGAGGATGAAGCACCAGAAAAGTAATCCCTCCTCGGTCTGATGAAGCTCTCTCCAAGATCCTGTCACTCCTGCACAATATGAAGAAAATGAGGGTGAGTTATTTTGATTCTTTTGATGATGCTGTTTTATGACTCGAGAGGAGAATGAAGAAGGAGTGAGCCTTGAGACGGGCAGTTCCTATATCTCCATTTGAAGATGTAGAGGAAAGTCTTCCATCGATGATGATATCCAAATGCTTAAGAGGCTCTTGCCCAGGAAGGATTAAGCGAGGTACATTGTTCCCCCCTTCCAAGTTTTAAATGGATATTTTATTATGACGCAAAGAGTGAAAAAAGTGTTGGATGTTTTAAACCCTTCATGTTGTAATCTTACGATCTTGACATAGTTGATGATTTGATGAATTCATACATGTTGGGAGGCGAAGGTAGGGATATAGTTGGTTATGATACAGAATCCCATCCCTATAGGCTGAAGGATCATCTCAAGCGTTAACTGAAGAATTACCACAGCAGATTACTTATGCCCGGTGGCAACAAGGAGATGAAGTCTTTGCTTATAGCTTTCAAACACCAAGGATGACTTAGTACCTTCTTTTCAGATGATTTTCAGTCTTAACTTGAAATGTTTGATGAGTACATTGTTGATCACTTGAACCCTTTTTACAAGGATGATTATATGCTTGTTATGCTTTCAGTTACGATACAAATGCAAAAGGCGTCGGTGCTTTGAAAAGAGGAAGTTACTCATGACTTTTTCTTCCCAACCACCGGTTATTGTTTTGCCCTTGCTTTTCCATTCAGAGGTGTAGTTGGGAAGTACCTTTTCATGTTGATTATCCTCCTTGGCAGACCCAGTTCAAGTGTTGGTTGGGTAATACTATTTTCAATCAGTGTTTTAACCTTCTCTTGATGATTTGCCAACCATTTTGCTAAACCTTTGTCAATTCTTTCCTTGATTTTAGAGAGTGAGGATGTCTTAGGTAACCAGTTTACAAGGACCTTTGGTCAGTTTTCTAAGATGTACTTTTCATGACCTTTTCATGGATAGGATTGAGTGCTTTTCTAAGAGGTGGACTTGAGATTTTATCCCTTCCACCCGCCTCCATGTGTTAGAGTTTGGGACTCCCGATTATATGATGTATATTCTAACTCTCATGACATTTTATTGCTTGATTTGTCACTGTTTTTGGTTTATGATGAAGCACAAAGAAATAGAGGTATCGAGGAGTGTTCTTTGAATTAGCTACATTTGTTGTTTGACTACACCAACATCACGATCGGCAGTAAGTCAATTAAGCATTTTTACTTTGTATTTACATTTATGATTGCCCTATATGCACAATTACTAACTGCATTATATGCACATTTATATACTTGTTGCTACGGAATTGCTTAATACCCGTCTTTATCCTTGATACCTTTGTCGAGTGTGAAGCGGAGTCCGCGAGGTCGTCGAGATTGCTGAGGTTCTCATATTTCTGCCCGGTTAAGCGCATGTCCCCGAGTTGGAGCGGATATTTATCCCGATATATAGGGATAACAAAGGAGATCATCTCCGAGGAGGCCCACATAGTCCTAGACATAGATGCGGAAACATTTGCAGGCATGGCCCTTGAGGGCCCATCTTTTCTTCTTCGACCATACTTGTTGCCGGTACTAGCCTCCATCACTACCGGCACGGGCTTGCATCAGAAAAGGCTGCGCTCCATGAGGTAATTTGTCCGAAGTATCATGGTATGCGTCATATTTGATCATTATAACCTTCTTATGTATGCATTAGATCTCTTTCATTTCAGATAAGCGCTGGATCTTACATAATCTACTTGACCCTTTGGTAGGGAGTGGAACGGTTAAGGTAGCTTAGCAAGTTGGTATTCATGGGTTTTGGTTAGCCACCAAAGGGGTTTGAAGAACCATCGTCCGCTCCCCTCATTTCTCACTTTTCATCTTAAAACCCGCTCATCCAACCCTTTCCCCTAGTCCAGCCATTAGGATGACCATCGAGTGCTGTCAATCTTTATGAAGAAGGGGCTAAAGGCGGGAGAGCAAAAGCAACATTTGGTAAAGATAAAAGCCATAGGAAAATTAAAACCTAGAGATGCCGCGCCCGGGGATCCCCGAAGGCAATAAAAAAGCCTCTCATAGAAGCTGAGGACCCCTAAGAAAATGATAAATATTAAGTGCAAGACCTAACCAAGAGAGGATGGGAGGTCTCTTGAAGCTGGAAGCCCATTATGTTCATGATATTTAGCTGATGACATTACCACCATGGTCACCACGGCAAGGCATTGACCTTTGGTTGCATGGCCAAAGGAAGGAGGTCTCATCACGAGCCAGCCCTCTCATTTTACGTGAAGATACTGGTGGAGTAGCGTTGTCGACTCGGCCACCTAGCCAAGGCGGTGTCCTCTTCGTCAAGGCTTGTGCCAAAAAATGCAAATGAAGAAAGATAAGGCAATAAGGGCTCGGGAAAAGTTGCATCCATGACGGGTATATTTCGCCTCCTAGAAAGGCACCGACAGACAACACCAGCGCTTGGTTTGACTATGACTGAACATCCCTAAAAACCACATCACGTCATATACATGGTTTTGAATAACTGGAAACTCTCCATTTCTCGTGGATATTATGGCCAATAGTTTGCCCTTTTGGTTGCTTTGCTACGTATAGTGGGTTTGTGGCGGGTCTTTGAGCTCTTAAGAAGATTTGTTAGGGATGGTTGACAAAACATGTTGATAATTTTAATGATGAAATGTGATTTACATTGCCATGATGTCTAGGGCTGATGAGCCCCTAGAGGGTGGCGCAGCTTTGATATGCAGGACCATGCCAGACGGGCCGTCCGAGAGGATCGGTGCACATGGGGAGATGATTGAATTCCGGACCTCCATGGGGCATTTTAGAAGATCCCACTAGATGGGCGTTGGGATGGCAAAGGCAAGACAAAATCATGATGAGCCCTTACATGAAGAAGAAAGAAGGACGCCCTCATCAGGGCGTTTTGGCATAGGTCATGACTTATGGGGATCAGCCCATGGCAGATGGACATATGGACCTTGATGAGCAGGACGCCACCAGAGATGTTAGTTGGACATTTCTAGGGCATGTGCAGCGTGCTAGGTCTCTTGGGCGCGTTGGACAGGTTGTTGGAGCCCCGGAGGAACAGCGTTTCTCATTGGATGGTTATCAAACACAAAAGGGCCAACGTCTCCCCTAAAGGGGCTAAAGGGGCTTGACGCCTTCATTTTAGCCCATATTTTGGCATTTTAGCATGTAAAAGTGACAAATAAGCGGATAATGGCCCCGGTGGCAGCGTGACTATTTTTGTGACCTATTTTTGTAAATTAAAAGGTCAAAGTATTGTATATAAATAGGATGTTTTCCCTCTTTTGGATCATAACATAACTTGCTCTCATTGGAGAGTGATACTTTTTAGCTCTTGTTCTTGTGTTCTTGTCTCTTGGAGTGGTAAGCAACCTCTTGGGAGGATTAATTTTGGCAAAAGTGGTGCTCTATGCTGTTGGAAGGTTTACAACTAGGAATGGTTAATGCTTCTTCATGATCTTGTAAGTGTTTTCAATAAAACTTCTTAGTGAAGATGGTTGTTGTTTAACATTTACATTTATTATCTTGTTGTTATTTGCTTAACCTTCAAACCCTAGGGAGCCAACTTACAAGTGAGTCGTGGCTTTATGTCCCCATAGCATGAGCTTATAGCCATTGGATTTGAGAAAGGTTTAGCCTAATGTAAGCTACACTAGCCATCTCTTGTCTTGTGCTAGTTTTGAGCATAGATTGAAGAAAGAAGTGATCCCTAGGCCTAATTAAGTTTTACACCTAGGGTTTACTTCTAGGGTTTACAATGAAAAGCCTTGTGATGAGCAACACTTTTCAGCCCTAGATCTATGCTTCCAAGCTAGCCGTTTGCCAAGAAGGTCTTAGGGAGAGGAGTAAAGCTCTAGAGCTGCTGCTTTAGCTACACCTAGGTAAGCCTTTTCTTCTTAGGGTTTTAGGGTTTGTGGCTGCTATAACCCTTTTCCATCAAACCCTAGCTCTCTTTAATCTTTAAGTTTGAATCTTCCTAAACCATTAGCCATAACTCCATTGACTCCATTAGCCGAGGCACTAATCCTATGAATGCTTGGAAGCTATTTATGCTTGTAAAACTTTCAAACTACCTTCAGAATTGGCAGCCCTACCAACTAGCATCTAACCCTAGCTAGTTTTGGGAGTTATTTAACCCTAGGAGGATAACGTTGGCCTTAAAGAACTTTTCTTGGATAGAAGTGTGCGGCCTAGTTGTCTCTTCATGTACGTGGAGTTAAGTGTACTTTCAGTTGATTTGTCAAAGCGTCCACCGATGGCTGTGGCAGACACCAAAACTCGCATATAGGGCTGACATCATACTCTTTATTATTTGCTTATACTGCAACGTTGTGACATTTTGCATCTATTGTTGTATTGAGTTAATAATTGTATCTAAATTTGATTTAACAAAACGTTTTTTGCTCTTTGTCATAATTTTGGCCTATTGATTAAAGCTGGCGTCACACCTATTGCAGAAACAATATAGGTGACGCAGCAACGATATATATGAGCTTGGTTGACATATTTAGCTTCATTATTGATATGATACAAAGTTAATATTGAAAATTGGATGCTCTCATGCTTTATTAAAGAAGTGAAATATTAATCTTTTGCATTTATTGAGCCATCATTGACTTAATCAATAATAGCACTTAATCATTTGCTCATATATGTATGATAGAGATAGTCATTGATTTCATGAAGTACTAACCCACTGTGAGCACATACTTGGTTTGTATCTTTGTTTTGTCTCATAAACAGGTGCATTCATCGTGGATATTCTTACTGACTATCTTACTTGGTAACAATCTGTGGAAGGGTTTCCTTGACTTGGCCTTTATCCTTTAGCCTCCCTTTGACTCAGATTGCCTTAGAGACGTCTCCATTGGACTTGCCCTCATAAATAGAAAGAGCACCCCATCAAGGTGGCTTGATGGGTGGAAGCTCTTTTGTTCGCATGGGGTTTCTATGGCTCAAGCTATTTTTAACCTCTCCACCTAGGCAAGTGGAATAACATGTGTCCTACTAGGTGGCTTGGACGAGTTAGATTCTTGAGATAATAGATAATGTCTGTGTACCATTCTACTTGTTCAAGTTTTTTGTAAGTTAGGAGGATGATCTTCATCATTAATTTGGCAAAACCAAATCCAAAGCCCTTTCATTACTTTCTATTAACATCTTGGCCAATCAGCCTTAATTAACTTTGTAGGTTTGATGTCCAAATCCTTGCTCTTGGATCTTAGCAATCCATCTACCCATGAGCCTATTCCTTCTACCTGTGATAAAAC
>SNQJ01S0239046.1:1529-13636 GCA_010110895.2 Picea sitchensis
TTGTCTGCCTGTAATATGTATATAAGACGGAGGTTGGTGTGCACATACACCACTCAGTAACCTGACACGACGACAAAGAGAAGAGTTCAACAGAAGAGTTTATACTTGAGTGAAGGGTACATTTTTACTGGGTTAGTGATAAAAGAGTTCAACAATCAATGCCACCAACATCGAGGTACATAAAGGGCTTGGTTCTCTTGATTAAATGTCAGTTCCATACCCTCATACATGATAGAATCTCGTGGAAAGATTGCAATCTTGCCAATCTTGAAATCCTGAAAACTGTTAAGTTTGCTGAATTTTGAATGGGACCTAAAATTCTACTTTCTCCATATGAAGTCCAATGAGGTTGGAACCACTCTCAAACATCCTGAAACAATTAATGGCAATGTTAAAAGGAGAATGTCACTTTTACTTTAAGAATTTAACATTACCATTAATTACTAGGGTGGGTGAAATGGAGGGGGTGGGGACTCTTTAAATAGCACTAGGAAGGAAAAATAACCCTCAGCTGCACACCAAAACACCTCATTCCCCCTTGGAAGCGTGCATGCTTTCCTCGAAAGCGTGTGTGAAGCGCCCTTCGAAGTGCGCTTCAGAGGGGGATGCTTCGGAAATGGCAGGAAGCGTGCTCAAGAGCCCCACAACGCGCTTCCTAAATTTTGAAGCGCGCTTCAGCCCGAGCTTCCTGGATGCACCCGCCCGGATCGAGCTTCGGGGCTTCGAAGCGGGGGGGGGGGAAGCTTCCGGTAACACTGGTTTGGATCACTTGGAAGTAAGTTTCAGATATGAAATTACTTATAAAATTGACAACATGTGTGTGTGGATCACTTTATTGATTCTAGACATATTGTTGGGATTGTGTTCAATGTAGGCTCCTAATATCAGTTCAGCTAGTTTGAATCTTTTGGAGTGGATGGCCTCTACCCTATTGGATGCAGAGTGTATTGTTGGTGGAGATTTCAATATGGTAGAATGGGAGGGTGATCGGGCTGGTGGTGTAGGAGCTATTGTTAGTGGATTTGAAAAGAATGCTTGGGTGAGATGTAAGGCTGTTCTCTAGCTCTTTAATCCTAACAGGGGGAAGAAAGGCCTTGACTATGGGGTTTGGTTTACTTGGTTCAATTTGAGGAAGGGGATGTGTTGCTGTCCTTATACACACTTGCAAACGTGAGCTAAGTCCTGCTCACTTAGTGTGTCCTTGGAGGCACAATGCCTAGGTTCAAAGCCCACACTGTCACTTTGACTTGAACCTCTTCTGTCTAGGCTCACTCCTAGGGAAGCCAAGGGGGGTAGACCCTAGTTTCTAGATGAGATTAAACTTTAAGTTCTAGGAGTTGGTTTTAATTAGTTTAAGGGTTGAGGGAAAGTCTAGCCTATGATGCAAAGGCAATAATGCAATGTGCAACAATATAAGATAACAATCAAACCTTTTCCTAGGACAACTAAGACTAGTGCCTAAGATTGGGCAAGGGGTCAACTAAAGTTTGAGGGGTTTAGATTACACAAGAGTTACAAAGATTACAATTACTTCACAACAATGTTAGATACAAATCTACAACTAAACACAAGATGAAGAGATGATGCAGTTATAAACAAAGATACAAAACAAGATACAATAGATACAAAGACACAAAGAGATTAACTAAAAATTGCTTGTATGTGCAGGAATTTAAAGATGTTCAAAGGGAAACATTCATCAACACAACAAGCCTAGCATGCTCAACAATAGAGTGTCTCCCAAAGGGATGCACTACTCTATTGCACTGCTTTCAATGGCAAACAAGATCACTCAAGATCCAACAAGATAGTACATCCAAAGGATGCACAACTTCTTGAGGGATCACACCAAAGATATGAACACCAATTAACTGAAAAATGAAAGCTTGAAGGGAAAATGTCCAAAAACACAATTTATGACTACTTAGTGATTAATCCACAACATAAAGATAAACTTGCATGAAATGTAAATGTATAATGAAGTGCTTGCAAGTGTAAGTGTATACCACAAAAGATAATATCAAGTTGATGCCCAAATTGAAGTGGATTAAGGATTTTAATAAAAATTACTAAGTGAAGTTTAAATCCTAGCTAAGTGTCAACCCAATACTCCCCCCGCTTGTACCAAGTAACTGTTGGGTGCTCAAGAAGTATGGCAACAAGGCCTACCCTAGCTCCACAGGTCAGCCCAAGGGAAAAGAGTACTCTCGGAAAGGACGTTGAGTGCCACGAGACCGTCCCCGGCCTATCACCTTTCGTTGCTTCCTCTAGTCCTCGTTTAAATGGCAAAGTTGGGTTAGTAGAGGTGTCCTTTTAAGTCTAGTTTATTATTAGGCCTATGGACTAGGTTAAATTGAGTGATTAGGTGTGTAAAAGTGAGATTTACTTGCCCAAAAAGTGTAAAAATGAGCCAAAACCGAAATGTTAAAGCGACAAGAAATGAAGCCTTAAATCATTAGATTATTGCATGAAAAGAACATAAAGAACTTGAAAAAGCTTGCTGAAATGAAAGTGGATTGCTTTACACCATAAACATGCTCGTATTGCTTGCAAAGTTAAGAAAATAAATGCTTAAGATCTAAGACTTGCAAAGTAAATGGAAACTTGAAAGCATGAGATTAAACCTATGCCTCCATGGGCTTAAGCTAGCATTTAGTTGTGTGAGATCTAATTCTAGATGATTTTAATCCATGAGCATAGGCATATTAGAAATAGACAACTAAGCTAGCTATACTATTTTGGGGGTTGGCTAGGCCAACTTCACATTCAAGGTGTAGGCAACTAAAGAATGTAAAACTTGAAATGAAAAACAAAAACACAAACCACTCACAATGGCACAAGGTGGAAGCAAGCCTTCCTATTTTGTGCCAAAGGGGATTGGAAAATAAATAAACTAAATTAAAGCTACCTAGCCACACAACCTTGTCCTAATGACAAGTGGGGCAAAGAATGAAAAAACTTGCAGAAAATTAAACAAGCTCCTAGCCTTACGATTTTGGGGGTTGGCTTTGCCAAGCACTCACCAAGATGTAGGCACTAACAGATTTACAATAACAGAAGATTAAAAGAGAAGGAAAGCCACTTGGGGACCCCCTTTGGGCTTGCTACAATGCTTAGAAATGATAGAGAAGTGATTGAGTGTTGTTACCCAATCAAAGGAAGGGTGCTTAGTGTGTGTTGTGACTGAAAATGGGCAGCATATACTTTTGACCTAGCGAGAACCTGCAAAAACCAGCAAGCTATTGTTTGTTGGAAATGTTGCAACACACACATAAAAGTTAAGAAAATTTTTGTTTTTCAACAAAAAAATTCTGCATACAAATCTCATAAAATTTAGATAATAAAATGACCTATCTAAGAGTGTTAAAAACCAAAATCTGAATATGAATATGACAGAAAATGAAAGGGGAAAAACTAAGAAGTTTAAGTGAGCTATGAAGCTAACTTCTAGCTTGAAGCTATCATAACAAAGCCCTTGAGACAACCTGCAACTATCGAAGCACAATGTGAGATAAGAGTAGATATGAGTTGCATAAACAAACAACATAAACTAGTTTATATCATTAGCTATCCAACACATTTAGGTCAACAACTACATTATTGCTAAACCTATCTAAACAAACTAATTTACTTATGAACTCTACTCAATATTCCACAAAATACACAAAGGAACAAGGTCACCTCAAATGCATGGAAGCACCAAGACAAAATCTTTGTACTCCAAAATCCTCCAAAGCCTTTCTTATTTTCAAATGAGGAGGTTGCAACAACTAATTGCTTCAAGCTCCTATCTAAAATAGAGCAAGATGAGTGAAAGCAAGAATGGGAGATGAGAGGGATGAGGCAAGAATTCGGTAACATAACAATATCTCAAGAGATGGTGAAGAAATGAAGGTGAGAGGGCCTTCATTTATACTTGGAGAGGCAAAGTGACGCCTCTTGGATGAGCTCCAAGTGTCAAACACCAAGCAACATTGAAGATCTCAAGGAGGGGGGCGCACCACTTAGGGTTTTGGCATGGATTGGTGAGGTGGAATGGGTGAGTTGGAGTGGACCATGCTAAAGGGTGAGGTGGTAGGCTAGGAAGGGCGCACCTATGGAGAGAGGGGCCAACAACTCAAGCTAATACACTTTCAAGTGTTTTCTCATGAGGGGGGGTGCAAATCCCCTAGGGGGGGTGTGGGTGTTCAAGTGAGATATGAGTTTAGGGGGTGTGCAATGGTTGGGTAAAGGTTTGGGTAGGCTAGAAATGGGTTTTCTCATCATCTCCCACCTTTACTTTACTCAATTTGCTCAAAAATTACAAAAATGACATTTTTTACTATGTCATGACTAACAATTAAAATTGCTGTTTTGATTGACTTGGACTCCCTATGGACAAACACCTAGAAAAAGTTGTCCAACTGAGCTGAAACTTGGTCCAAGGGTGTAGGGGGTCTCATTCGATTTCTTTTGAGCACAAATACCCCTAGCAAAACCCCAAGGACCTAGTCTTTACATTATTTATAAAAAAATAATTAAAATTAGTTAATTAAATTACCCAACCTTAGGCAATTTTAATTAATTAAAAAAAACCTATCTAGACTTGATGGAATTCCGCGAAACTTTTAGAGATGTCTTACATGGTCATTTACATCATTCCTAAACACTAGCTACCAGAGGATGACACCATTAGAACGCCTTTCACCACTTTGGAGGAATTATTTGTGGGAGTGAAAAACTCAAGGGAAATTAATAAGGTTGGTTAGGCCAAATTAATAACCCGAGGAAAAAAAACACTCAGTGAAAGGAACTCTCCTAGTGAAGAAATCCTAAGGTAACTGAACTAACTATGATCCATGCAGACCTATTACATTATTATCCCACGCAGGGGAGTGGAAATTCCAATTACAAAAATATGTGCTGGAGGCCAAAAATGCCTTGTAGAACCAAAAAGTCTCTGACTTGGTAGCATCTGATGATGCATATCTTCATGGTACATGGAATTGACCCCCTAGTTGAATAGGCGGTCAACAGGATGGATAGGGTTCAGACACAATTGGATAGGGGTATGGTCCTTGGGAGGACATCTACTTTTTAGGTTCTCGGAGGCTTATAGATGTGTTGCTTGAGGCTACTAGGTCGGATCATTTACCCATCTAGTGTTTCATTTCGGTTGGGAATGTGGTGGACTCAAAACCCTCATTTTTGTTTAAGCTAAATGTGGCTCATTTGCAGTCCCATGACTTCCATGCGCTTTTCATGGGATTTGGAACCTTGCACCTCGACCTATTGGGGAGACAGGTTGGTTGTGTGGTGGGAGGCTACTATTTGGTGAACTTTCAAGTTCATGAGAGGTTGGGGGCGCATGATGGCAGGAAAGCATAGATTGGAGCTTTAGGTGGCCAAACATAAGTTAGAGGAGGTTTGTACCTTCTTGGAGGAGGATTTACATAACATTGTTCTTCAGGAGGATGCACCTTGATTGGAGTTGTTGGTGCACAGAGAGGAGGAGTACATAACTAGAGGTGCGTGGGTGCATGCTTGTTTGCTGTGGATTCAAGAGGGTGATGAGGAATCTAAGTTCTTCTTTGATTTTTTTTGAAGAAAGTGGTAGCCGATAGGGTGCTTGGTCGTTGTAGAGTTGATGATTCACTTGAGGAGGATCCTAGAGCATAAAAGGTCACATTTGTCTGGCTCAAATAATTTGAGAGATAATAAACAGTGTTCCCCAGGGTGGGGTGTGCGCGGCCCATGTTTCCCACGCACCCGAGAGAAGGGGTTGCTTGGGGAGTCGTTTCCCCACACACCCCTTTTGGTGAGACACGAGGGGACACAACTCCCCAGGGTGGGGGACATCCCCCCCGAAAGGGACATGACTTTGACTCGGAGACAGGTAGTGACAGTCCCTTTGATGGTCCTGATGACTTCATGAAGCAGATGGATGTAGAGGACCGATCAATGAGATTGATTCCATGATGCTCATTTTATTTTCAATGTTCATTGTCCATTATTAATTTTTAGTTTTAACATTTGAGTCTCGACTCTAGATACTGATGACCTCAGACCTAGTCTTTGGCTCGTCACTCTTTACTATAGTCTATTTTTGAGTTTGAGTAATTCCAATTTACTATTTCAGACTTTAGTATCTACTATTTTGCTTAGTACTAATTAGATTCTAGAATGAGGAATGATGAATTTAAATCAATGTATCAATATTTTACTATTTTTGTTTCATTTATGATTTATGAATCAATGTATTTCATTAGTAAATTTGAATTTGAATCATGTTTATATCATTTACAAATTTTAATTTACTAATTTAGTACTATATAGTATTTTACTCTTTACTATTTAGTATTTACATTGTACAATGATGAATTTGCATGGGATAAATTGTTATTGTTGAGATTTTATTATTATTATTATTATTATTTTTAAAATTTTATATTATATATGTGACATCCCCCTGTCCCCCATTTCCCTAAAATCCCCAAAATTTGGTAGTGCTTCCACACGTCCCCCTTGCGTGTCTCTGCACTCCCATGCCCCCTCGTCTCGAAGTCTTGGTGGAACATTGATATATATATATATATATATATATATATATGAGATCTTTGTTACAATTGGAGGGCCCTATATAAATAATCCAAAGGGGTCACCTTGGTGATTTTTATGAAATGTTATGACTATTAAGTTATTTCCTTTATATTTATTATTTATTATTATTATATTTTACTAATTATATTTTATTCTCTCCTAACTTGTCCTTTTATGTGTATAACATTGCATTTCCCTTTCGAAATGCTTTGTCCTCAAAGAAATCTATGATGAATTCCTCTTCCCTTATGGAGATTCATCTTGATTATGGATTTGTTTTTTAATATTTGGGAGGCTTGTTCGTGGTGGAAGCATGCAAATTCTAAGTTCTTTTGGAGGATGACGTGGGCTTCCTAATCCATGTAATTTGTAGTTCTTCCCTTGCCATTTGAATTCCATAAATTGGTCTTGGAGGTTTGTGGTGTAGGTGCCCAATTGCATTAACCATTTTGCTCCTAACACCATGTCCATCTCACTAAGTGGCAAAGTGTAACTTCTAGTTTGCAGTCCCAAGCTTTGTATCTATACAAGGACTTTATGGTGTTAGCACTATGTAAATTGCCTAGGCTGAGGAAGCAACTCACAAAGGTAACCACAAAATCACTTTAGAACTGAAACTAGCCCTTTCAGTTCAGAGAAGGATCTCTCTTGTCACTTGGTCTCTAAAAGATAGATTTTCTTTTGAGGATGAGAGGCTAGATCTTTGATTAGATGAAGGGGTTTTTAAGGTTTGCTGGCAAAGAGGAAAGGAACCTATTGGGCAATGGAGTCAACTCTGAAAGAAAATGAAATCAGTGACTGGTAGGTAGAACTCTCAAGGAAGCAAAGGCTAGGTAGGTAATGATCTTTTAGTTTTTTAATCTGCTGTTATAGAATGGAAGAAAGAGAAAAACACATAACAACATCCAAAGCACCATTAAAGATGAATTTTGATGAGTTAAGAAGAAATGATAGTGTTCAAATTGCTTGAATCTAAAGCATCATTTGAGATGAATTTCAGACCATTTGAAATCCAATTTAAACATATAAGTATCAATAGATGAAAGATAAAGAAAACAAGAAGAACATACATGAAAGGAACGTAGACTTCAGGTCATCACCACTACAATCTTTGGTATGAAAAAGTTTTGGACTTCTGCACTAGTCTTTCATTCAAATTCAGAAAATATGTACAATGTTCAAGACAAAATATCCTTTGTGCTTCTTCCAACCCCTTGCACATTCAAAATGCTCAAATATATAGGTAAACTACCTTCCTAAGCTAGAGAAGTCAAACTTCACTACTATCCTATGATTCTGGATTTGATTACATCAAAGAAAGAACAATTTCTACACTACTAGCTAGAAATAGCAAATTCTCCTTGACTATATTTAATGCATAACCATACTCTTGACAAAAGAGATCTCCAACATATTTTCAAATTGCAACTGATGTGAGTCATCTTTGGACAACTGGAGACAAATCTTAGAGTGATTTGAGCGCTGAGAAGGCTCCCTGTCATCTTTACGTAGCAAGCTGCTGTAACACGTTGTGTAATTGCAACCTACAATAGTTGCGTAGCGAGCTTTACATATCATGGTGGATTTCTTTAGTAAACTTTATTTAGTAGGTGGCTGCAACATTGATGGAGGCTGAAAATCGCTGCTAGATCCTCCACCAATCATTTCCCAATGTCCATTATCCTTCTATGTGCTTACAACACTTGCGTAGCGTGAGATCGCTACTCAAGTTCTATACAATGCAATTTTCCAGAAAAAACTCAAAACTGATTAGTAGTTCATCAAAAAGAAAAGCTGTGAGAATATGAAACCTATATCTTAGTCGCCTCTACAAGTAGGTCCAATTTCCCCCTAGCTTCATCATTCACCTTCATCTTTTGCTTGAGAGACCTATTTGCTTTTCTCAATGACAAGTTTCCCACCTGCCTGAACAACAATGCATTTCTTCTCAGCTTTGACTGGGCATTTGTGAGGGCTGCACAAGCATTGGTGATGGCTGGTCCACACTCCTAAAAGTGTCTCTGAAACTTTAGATCTGATACTCTTTATCTTCCTTGAGCTGAATGATAAGGTCTTGAGCCTCCCTTAGTTGCTTATTTAGCCACTTAATAGTTTTCTCACCTTCCCCAGGTGAAGTCTAAATCTTCTCAACTGATATAGGCTGCCCCTGTGCTTGTGTTTCCTCTGCAAACTTGCATTCCGAACTTATCCTTCTAGTTGAAGATCTTGTTAAAGGAGAAGTAGGTTTAGTCAAATCCACAACTTTAGGACTTTGTTTGATTTCTTTTCCTTTAGAAGCTTCTGGAACCTTTGAAATTGATTCCCTCTTTAGACCTATTGCATCTTGTGATGTTTGCATATTAGAAACCCTCTCAGCCAATTTTCTCTTCATTTCCTTGTTATAATGAAAGGACTGAGCTATGACATAATTAGCTTATTTAAGTTGATCTTGTAGCTCTTTGATTACTTGGTCTTTCTCTTCTGGCTGCACCTGATCTTCATCCATTCCTTGAGTTGAATGATCAACAGATTGTGTATGCAGGGTAGGTACAAGTAATCTCTTGGTAGTTGACCTTGTGATTGGGCTACTCACTCTTGGTGTTTCCCCCACCTCATCAACAAAGTGTAGCCTTCTACCCTTCCTTTTAGCTGACTGGCTTGGTGAAGAATCCTCAATTTCCTTTCCTTTCCCCCTGCCCTGTTTTGCAGACCCTTTCTTTTTTCCACTTGAATCTTTAGAAATCATTTTCTCTGTAGATGAGGGGGTGTCTCCTTTGGGGTCTAAAGGGATGTTTGTTGAGGCCAAGAAAGAGTCCCAATCTCTGTTTGATTTCTTGAGTTCTTCCACCACTAGCAACTTAACCAAGGAGAAATGAAACAAACTGGACTTAAGCTGATCAACCCTGGCTTGTACCTTCTCTGCCATTTTACCTAGGCTTTTGTATAGGTAAAAAGGTAAATTTAAAAGATTCTTGCCTATGAAATGCATCAGAAGCCTTATGTGATACTGGTATACTCTGTCAAATCTGCCCTCACAAGTGAAATATCGTTGCACCACCCTTAACAATTTTTCATAATGCTCCAATATACATTCTCTTGGAATAGTGGTACCAAACCTCTGCTTTTTGTACTTAGGTTTCAGGAAATCAGTATAGAAAACTGGATCAAGAGGCATACCTTTAAACCACTTCTCCCCCTGGACTGGAATCTTAGTTGCAACAACCACTATGTCCTCTGATACCTGGAAGGTAATGTCAGCAACCCTTGTCTGGACACCATTGAAATTGAGGGCAAAGTCCTTTGTTACCTGCTCATTATATCCTTGAATCTTCTCACAAAACCTTATGCAACCAGCTTGCTCAAATGAAACCCTAAATGCAGGATCAGAATTCACTAACTCCAAACTCTATGGCTCACACCTCAACACACTGCCTCCTTTGTTATATTTCTTCTTCTCTTGAGTGGCCATGCTATGGATGCAAGATGAAGATTAAGACTGGTAAGAGCAGGGAGGTTCAAAGGATAAAAGATTTGATAAGGCACTTTACACAGCGTAAGACAAGGCTAGGTTTTACTTGAATTGTGTCAAAGGCTTCATCAATATGGTAAACCAGTCTCTAGATTTCATGAAAATGGGCGCATGGCACTTGCTAAACACAAAATAGAACCCTTCAGATCTTTGCACAACGAAAAAGGATTTGTGCATGAAAAATCAAAGGAGAGAGACAATACATAAGCTGAGCAAATTTGATTTGAAAGTGATTTGACCGATTTGGAGTGATGACAGTTTGTGTAGCGCCAAGGAACTTGCGCAACGTGTGTACCTTTTCTGCAAACCAAGTACTAATCCACTTTGAAAGATAGCAAAATGACATAATGACCTTTGATGACTCTCTGCCCTTCATAATATGCCATTATGCTCCATGACACCCCTAAAAAACCATTCCACCTAGACTTATGACTTGACTCTTTTTTACATGCCATTTGGAGTTTATAGCCACAACTTTAGACCAATGACTCAAAGACTGACGTGGTAAAAATATGACTCTCAATTATTTAATATCAGATTACACTCTTTCATTCATTTGTCAACCCAGGGCTCATTGTGTGCTTACGAGGCACTCTGTGCAATTTACACAGAAAAGAGAACTAGCATACTATAACTATGACTACGAAAGAAATGAGTCACAAAACCCTGATCCTTTCAGTCTTATGGTGGTGTCTCTGGAAACTAAGCTCTTTGAAATATCATAAACTTAATCTTTGAATGTTCACTTGACTGGGATTTATGAGCACTGTGATTCTGTAGCAACTGTGCATATGTATAAAAAAAAATGCTAAGGTCTATAAAACTCAAAAATTACGATGTTGCAACAGCAAGGGTAACGTATTTAATGATCCTTGTCCTCAGCTTTGTGGATGATGCCAAAGCTCATTATGATGGTAGATTCTTTTACCTAGGCTTTGTTATACATGCCCAGATTTATCTACACATACTTAGAGTTTAACCATAAGGTATTAGGATAACAACAAATCTGATTTTAAATGCTGGCTGAAATCTATTCACCTTAATAATCTTTAACTGTCATTATTCAGCAAATGTCCAGGGCCATTATGCAGCGTATAACCATTACTCAGCAAACTATAAAATATAAAATTCCAGAAACTAGTAATCTGATCAGCATATATATATTTAACTATCACACATAAATTTAACTGACAACAAAAGATATAAACAACAAGGAAATAATACGGACTGTACCTATGAGTGGGCCCTTGCTCACGGTACTCCCGTATTCACACTTCACTTATTACCAACAGAGAATGATCATGTACAACAGAAAATATATATATATATATATATATATATATCAAAAATCTGGAAATTCAAGAAAGTATACGCTCAGCTTAATGTCTGATATGTATCACACGCTAATCGTCTTTGCTCAACCGAGCACACATATATGTACAAAAATGCTTGGCTAAAAATAGCTCTGTGCAGAGCGCCAATGCCCTAGATTCTAGGAAAAATTGTTAAAACAAACTGGTTCCTAATCCATCCACGTATCCACTGGCTGTTCACTTTTTGGATGCGTTGAGTAGACTGTTATGCATGTTCTTGTTTTAGATTTATCATGTGCGCTGAAGTAAAGATGTTGAGCATCTTATTTACTGCTCACGGTTATGTAGCCTCCACGTTGATAACCATCAACCCTGCCACTTGTCTACATGTCAGCTGCCCATTCAAAACATGCCGTACTGTGTAGGTGCTGATATGTATATGCAAAAATAGAATGTGGCTGTTGTGCTGGAAATATATCTTCTTAAAATATCCTCTTTATATATCTCCATAATTTGCCTTGCATCAATACACATCTTCGTATCAACTTGGAATCTTGCATTCTGTAGCTAGAACCTGGAGCCTTGCATTCTGTAGCCATAGTTAATGTTATTGAAAACCACACATATTTAATAATTCAAATATTTTCTAAAGTTCACTCTAATTTTAATTTATGAACAAAAATCAA
>SNQJ01S0239047.1:0-13636 GCA_010110895.2 Picea sitchensis
AATTAAGTACTTCATCCCATAGTCTATGTGGTAGTGACTTTGCATGCAACATGCATGATGCAATCTCCTTTAGAGATCTGTTTTTTCGCTTAGCAACTTCATTTTGTTGCGGAGTATAGGGAACTATGTGTTGCAATTGAATCTCTGCCTCAAGGAAAATATTGTGGATCTCATGATTCACATACTCTCCCCCGTTATCAGTTCAGAGGACTTTGATCTTCTTTCCAGACTTTGTCTCAACCAAGGCTTTGAAATCTTTGAGGTGTTTAAAGACCTTAATTTTTTTTATCGAGAAAATAGATTAAAGTAAAACGTGAGAAATCATCAACAAAAATGAGAATTGTAGATTTTTAATGACAAAAATCAGCAAACTAAATTTTTTGTCAAACAATTAGCAACCTAGAGATAAGTGTCTTGCATGAATTTCATAAATTCCTTAAACCACATTTAGAAATTACCGTAAGAAGAAATACGGATTACTAAAAAATAGCAATGGAAATAAACACAATGAACAACAACCCATAAATTTAAAAAAATTAGGTAAATGTCACGGAAAACCCCAATGTGGGGACACCCAACAAAAGAGAGAGAGAGATATCATTATTCAACTTCAGTAAAGTACATAACAACAATAAATACACATTTCCATCCAAGTAAAATACCTCACAACACCAAAAGAGTCCCACTAAATGCTACCTCAATTTTCATGCCAAATCCATATTGTTGTACAACCTGTTTCATACCTCGATTTCTTTGCCAATAGTAAGTTGTATAGACTATTCTGTATGACCTAGAAATAACAAACAAAATTCTGAAATATAAGTAGATTAGTAAAACGCGAGAAATCATCAACAAAAATGAGAATTAGAGATTTTTAATGACAAAAAATCAGCAAACTTAAATTTTTGTCAAACAATTAGCAACCTAGAGCTAAGGGGTTCAGTATGAACTTCATAAATTCCTTAAACCACATTTAGAAATTACCAAAAGAAGAAATAGATGACAATAAAAATAAAGTAGTGAAATAAACACAATGAGCAACAACCCATAAAACTAAAAAAAAATAAAAAAAAAAAAAAAAAAAAAAAAAAAAAAAAAAAACAAAAGAGAGAGAGAGATATCATTATTCAACTTCATTAAAGTACATAACAACAATAAATACACATTTCCATCCAAGTAAAATACCTCACAACACCAAAACAACCCACTAAATGCTACCTCAATTTTCATGCCAAATCCATATTGTTGTACAACCTGTTTCATACCTCGATTTCTTTTCCAATAGTAAGTTGTATAGACTATTCTGTATGACCTAGAAATAACAAACAAAAATTTGGAAATATACCTCTAAAACCATGCCCAAAACCATTTCCTTTTGACTTCCTGCGCTAAATCATATTGTTGTATGGATTGCATGCATCCCATAGTATGACTTCCCACAGTATAAAAATAACTCATCCACAAAACATAAAATCTTCCTTCACTTCTCTCTCTGGGCTTATTCATAAAATCTCTCTCAAACTTCTCTCAATGTGTCTTGCACACACCCAATGCATTCTCCTTTTATAAATCTAAAATTGACATTTTCCTTCCAAAGTGTCTTTCACCTTTTCCAACCCTAAATCCAAAGGCTAATATTAGATCTTTCCTTTTCAAGATCAAGAGTCATGATCCATTCCCTCCAAAATGAATCACTAAAATATTAAAGTGATTTCACTTTATTACATTAGTGCTTTATGAAAATAAATTCACTTAAAAAGAACCACTTAAAACAACTTTACAAAACTCATTACAAAGTTAATTGCTTTGTAATGTAAACATGAGATATCATCCCATAATAAGATTGTAACATAAGTACTTCCCGAAGCAAAACTAACACTCGCTTATTAGTAAGGAAGTACTCATCACTTCTAATTACTATCATCTCGTTCCACCACACTATGCTCTCTATAGGATCTCCTCAACCTTGAGCCATCCT
This sequence comes from Picea sitchensis, assembly GCA_010110895.2. Taxonomy (NCBI): domain Eukaryota; kingdom Viridiplantae; phylum Streptophyta; class Pinopsida; order Pinales; family Pinaceae; genus Picea; species Picea sitchensis. The sequence continues at coordinate 1,979 of SNQJ01S0239047.1, forward strand.
CAACACTTGCACATAACTCAAACTAGAATATCTTCTCCTAAAAACTACTCAGAACCCTCAACTCTTAGGATAATCCACTCCACCCTGAAATTTTGTTCCATCACACCAGTTGAGCCTCATGACGTTGCTCAAAAGAGACTGCCTCTCTTCTCTCGAAATGCAAAACTGATACCTTGGCACCACCATAGTATCAGAAGCCTCCTCACACTCCTCATCCGACGTTGAATCATATAATGAAGGTTTTCCTCGCAACATATAAAACATGTCCACTCGATCACCAATCACCGCAGCCTCTTATCTAAGTCCACTCCATGCCTGTAGATAAAGACAAGTTCTCTCTTGAACAATATGTAATATCCTACATCCTCCAAGGTTGAGATTGAGAGAAATTTGTTGGACAATTGAGAGGTGAATCGGGCTTGTTACTGCTTAACAATTATGCTTCTTTAAACTTTTGCGAACATCAATGATGATCACAATACTGGAAGGAAATATCAATGGTACATTCAAAGATATCGCAATATAGAGAACACAGAGATGCAGGATATTTCCTCTCAGGAAACCTTGCTACATGGTAAAAACATCTTTTCTTTTTATATGATAAGTAATAGTTACCTTACATTATCATACATATGAAAGAACTCATACGAGGCTAACCTTGTTTTGCAAGCCGCTACTACGAGCACCAAATCTCTGCTTTTCTCTAGCACCCATCAGAAGGAAGCACCAACCCTTGTCGAAGACCAACCAGGCTGAACCACCACCCCCGGTTTCTGTGCTAACCTTGGTTTCTCTAGTCTAACTAGAAGGAAGCACCAACTCCTCGAGTGTTTCAAGATTCAACTGGATGGAAGGCACCACTCTTCCAATCAGGCTGTGCAACCAACTCCGGTATACAGAGGAATCAATAGTTCCCTTGCACTAGTCTTTCCATTTACCCGGGTTTCCTCGGCCTAAACTGCATGGAAGCTACACTCCCTCGTTTCAAGAACCACGAACCTATGAGGACAATAGTCCTCCTAGCACTTCCATTCCAATCTCAAAATATAAATCTTTGCTATTAAAACTCATTACAGTGATATAAAATTATTATATGGCTTTATCAAACTCATCAATGGTCTTACTACACTGTTGTTCGGTCACTTCACCGCTCTTCCTCGACACATGACTCAAGCAGTTCTTTCGCTTATGCTCGTGGTCCATGTCCATTCATTGCAATGGGGCCTTCTTCTTCGTTTCACTCCAGCTATTCTACCTCCTCTCACACATGAATCACCTTCAACAATAACCACAACAACTCCAACAACACCAACAACGCTTCTCTATGTCATCTATATATAGCTTCTCAGGCATCTTTACATGCACATTTTCCATTCCTCTATGCTCATATCGATCTCTTCCATATCAAGTATGCTCATGCGATCATCATCGGGACTCTTTCAAATGCGCTTCAACCCCCTCGCGGTTCATCATCACTTCAGGTGTTATGCCGTAGATTCCTTTTCTTTGGCGCTTTGAGACTTTTTGTATCATATAGTTGAGATCATCCTTTCTATTTCAGTTACAAACTTCAACACTCATCCAGTTGTCAATTTCATCCATGAATCATCTTCATTCCACCGGTAGATTCCATGTAACTCTTAGCTCCTCTAGAAATCAATACGTAGTCTCTTCACATTCTCCGGCATATTCATCAATGGTTTCAGCGCTTATACTGTTCGCAGGAGCACATTATCCTCCGATTATTATGCTCAAATTTACCTCCGCACCATTGATTGGTTCCATGCATCTTGCATTCATTTCGTATTTCGCATAATTCGACATTCGGTGACCAAGTGTCTTGACACTCTCAGTCATGATCCCTGAAAAAGATCTTGGTTTCTCTAGCTATTTCCTCCATCTCTCTCAATCGGGATGTGACCTCAAGGGATGTGACCACAACCTTTTATTCAACAACTCCATTTGGTAATTTCATGCTCGGAGCACTTCGACAATTCGTGGTTATGTTTCTTGCCTCTCCAAGCTCGCTGACTTGAAATTCGAATGGAGTCGGATCAACGGCCCGTAATCTCGTGTGTATTGGACGGTCCGCATCTCTATCGGTGGAATTCAGATCTATGGCTCTTAGATGGAGGTTCTTGTCACTCCAAGTCGCCAGATAGACAAATCTCTCGAGATGGAGCTTAGATCAATGGTCCGTAACTCCAGGACTGGACGGTCCATATCTTATCGTGAGTTTTCATCTCACGATTATTGTGATGGAGTTTCTCGTCACTCCAAGTCACGACACTTAAGCCTCCTGAGCCGGAGCTTGTGGTGCTTCCTCGACGCCACACATCCTCTTGGATCAACGGTCCACGACTTTCCCCGATGGATGGTCCGATCCTTCACCGCTTTGGAGAGTTGGATGACTCTTGGACTTATCCACCTTCCAAATTTCAAATGGCGAGTCCAATGGCTATTTAGCTCAGAGATACCCCTTATCCTATGGCCCGATCTTCTGTATGCATTTCCACTTCATGATTTTTTCCACTTTGTGATTTCGCTGCTTCACAATTTTTCCACTTCTTGCACTTTAATGAACATGCAAGTTCTCCCCGATCCAACTATGGTCGGACCGCCGGGATCTAATGCCGTAGATCTTTCCTTCATCTTTGTGTTCTCCGCTTGTTTCCTTTTGAGGTGGATCTAACGGACAAGAAAGGCTGGGAAAGCATTCTTTGGGATGATTTTGGCGAAATCTGGAAAATGAAGGATTGTTTGGGGAATGTGTCAGACAGAAATGAAATTTATGAAGTCTGCAAAAATGAAGAGACAACAATTCTACAATTGAGGGAACGTCTGAGGTGCACCACAAGAGGTTGAGAAGATAGTTGCAACAAAGAGAGTCTTGGTGATGAATCTGTGTATGAGTTTTTTGGTGAGGTGAGGCAAGTCATGTTACTCTATCGAAGTTGTAAACCAAGTCAATAGTGCTCAAATCGTAACTGCTGTGTAATAAAAAATACTTAACCAAGCATTAGGAACGATTTATACACTCCATTGATCCAGTGGATATTGGTGGCCAAATTCACCCATTCCACCTGATCCTCTTGTTAGTTTTAGCCCAACATATTCTTTCACTTCTTTGCATCAGGGTTCTACACTTCCATTAAGGTATGAAGCCATACACATATCTCCAGTGGACATTGTATTCTGCCTAATCCAAAAATTATATTTCAGATTTTTTCTCATGTTACAATATCTTGGTGTACTTCTAGGGCCATTTTGGGGCCCTAAATGATTTTTGGCTCTCCATAGGCACAAATGTAAACATAGTCGAGTTTGATGGCGTAATGTGTATTCATCGGATAGACCTTCCAATGGGATATCATGCACCTAAAATGGAGGGCGTCGTGAAAGTTACTTAATTCCTGAAGTTGATACCAACTCATCCCCGGGCCCATGACAACTTTGGGGTTCACTTCCTAGGTTGAAGCATTTTTTATGTATAGGGTTTTGAATTCATGAGTAATAAAAAGGCCCTAGAGCCTCATTGTAATCATCATAACCTTCTTGTGAATGAGCGCAACCAACACATCTATTCTCAGAGATAACTACCACCATTCTAACAAGTGTTTCAATTCTGTAGTTTTATAGTTTCAACCTATTTCATTTATTCAATAAAGATACACTAATTAGTATCTATGTTGTCTTCATATCTCTTTGAGCCATTGTATTTAATTCAGCACTAGTTTGTTCACTCAAATCTAGATCAGTGGGTATCATAGCGTACCGTTGTTCGTCTTCGCTTTTCTTCGTGCATGTCCTCGAAAATATATGTGTATAATAAGTTGGGACTCAAACCAAATGAGTTGTTGCAATTTTAGTCACATCGAGTCCGACAACAACCCATGGGAAATGAAAATAGCATGATGGAACAAGAGATCCTTTAAAATGTTTCTCAAGGAATTTTGGCGGAAAGGAATGGAAATGATGGACAATCTCTATTTGCATCCTTCAACCATTGCCTAGGGAGAAGATTCTCATCAATCATCCATGCAACCCTTCAAGGTATAGTAAAATCTGATATTCCATTATTTGAAGGACTGATAGATTCGAGCGATGTAGATAAATGGTTGAATCTTCGGTTGCTATTTTCAAATTCACAATTTTTTCTATATAGGAAAACATTTCATTTTTTCACTCTTAAGGCGATCCCCATGTTGAGGACTGGTGGGATGCTTACTCGAAGCAAAGGGCCATAAAGGAATATACAATGTTTTTGTTTTCATGCATGGGATTTCTTCCGAGATGCCATTAAAGAACAATATTACCCTGCTGTGCCACGAGGACCAATACACCGGTTTTGGACCACCTTGGTGTCAAGAAAAGGACCATAAAGTACCATATTTTCACAAATATTTTCCATACCCTGTGCACCAAATTAGGGATCAAAGAATTAGAGGACATCCGTACCAAATACCATGGTTGTTTCTATATATGATTCAAATAGAAAAGGAGTTTGGACATTGTCTCATTGGGTATGACTTTATAGATGTTGTCAAGATCAAAAAATTAAGAAGAAGAGGTGCAAGTTTGTATCTTTATTACAAACCCCTTATAGTAGAAGTAGGGAAAAGGAGACCCAAACCCAAATGGAAAGTTCCAGAGAAAAGATAATACTCCTGACAACCTACCTAACTGCGAACACAAGAAGAGAATGAAAATATGAAGAAATCCATAGGAAAATGGTGTGAATATCGAGAAATCCCTTTGGCACAACACTGAAGAATGTTGCTCCAAGAATTCACTTGTGGTCGAGTTGAAGGTTTCCAAGTCAGAGGCCAATTCGACTTTGAATCAAATCCATAAAGAGGGAAGCAGATTATTGATGTCACCTAGTGCCATTATCACTATCTCACCAAAGTCCAAAATGGCGGAACCGTAGAACCAAAGGAAGGGAATGCCTTTTTCACTCACATATGTGGGAAAGGGGATCTTTTTTCATTTCATTGTCGATAGTCCTAGTTAGAAGAAAGCACTTCAACAGGTCGCCAAGTGATTGGACCTATCGATGACACCGCATTCAAGCAAACCTACACCATCAGTTGGATTTTCTAAGGAAGAGATCTTCGTCACCCAATAGTGTCATCTACTCCTATGGCATAAAGCCTTTCAAAGATGAGGTATTGTGTGATATTTCTCCTCTTTAATTTTGATATTCTTTAACACAACCATATTTTGGAAGCATCATGTTGTGTATGAGTCTAGGTCCGTGAATATTACTTTGCATCTCCTTTCTCACTATTCTTCAAAGACATTCTCCTCACCCATCGAGGTACCTATGCACTACCAAGTCAAGCATCCACCATCTAACCTCCGATGAACCTATTCCTAATGCAAGGGGTTCTAATCTTTTCATCGCTCATTGATGGAAAATTAAAAAATCAAGCATCAAATCCAAGATTTTCTTCAAAAGAGGCACATCAGACCCAACTCCTCTTCTTGTGGAAGCTTGATTGTACTGGCGCAAAAGAAGGACGCGGACTGGCGACTCCGTGATTGGATTACAGCAAATCATTAAACAAAATCATTGCTAGGAACCGATACCCAATTCCTGAGATTGATGATTTTGTTCACCAACTCAAGGGGGGGCCAAGTTATTCAACAAGATTGATCTAAATTATGGCTACCACCATGTTCCCATCGATCCAACTGATGTATGGAAGAAATATTTTCAACTAAAGAAGGTCTCTTCTAATGGTTGGTCATGCCCTTTAATCTGACAAATTCACTCAACCAATTTCGTGAGATTGATGGATGATTTATTGAGACCCATCACCAAATATTTGTGATGGTATTCTAATGACACCCTCATCTTTAACAAAACTTGGGAGGAACACAACTTGCAGCATATTCAACAGGAACTGCACACTCTGTGACAACACAAGCTATACGCCAACTTGGAAAAATGATCTTTGGAATGAACAGGGTCCAATAATTAGGCTACATTGTTGATGAGCATAGAGTACATGTTGATCCAGCTAAAATACAAGTCATACGTGACTGTCTAGCCCCAAAAACACTCAATAAGCTTCAAAGCTTCTTGGGAATTGCCAACTTCTATCGACGGTTCTTGTTGGGATTCTCCCATATTGCATGTGCCCTCATCCAAGGGACCAAGGGATGTATGTTGTACCTTTTTGTGGGGAAGGAAAACAATGATCATTCGATTGATATGAAGCACGCTGTGCTTAGCTCTAGTGCTCTCCTTCGACCGCAACAATCGTTCAAGATTGATAATAATGCATTTGACTATGTTGTAAGAACATTTCACTCAACATGGTCATCAGTGGAATACCATAGTGAGAGACTCTCAAATACTATCATCCAGAAATATCCCATGTAACACACCCCACCACCCATAGGACAGGGTATGCCACCTTCCAGCCCACCCTATACTTCTTTCTCTTACTAATACCTTTTAAATTAATAAGGACGATAAAATAAAAGATCTAACGACATGCACAAGACAACCATCAAGCATGCATATTCTAAAAAATTCAATTAAACTGGCAAATAAATACACGTTGTAATACATTCATATATAGATAAATAATGTACTACAACATAGATCACTTATCTTTATAAAGAAGACACCAACTGGCTGTATACCAAGGACATTCCAACCAACCAGACACTACTTCCAAATATTAACAAATACTGTCACTTCTAAGCTGTATTATGAATCAACAGAGACGGGGGCTCAAAGTGTTACTTTGGTTTCCAACTACCAATTAAGGTCTCAGAGGATTTCCCAGCACTCAAAGCAATCCAAGTACTCAACTCTCTCCTACCCATCTTGCTCCACCTAGAATGGACTTCAACCTTTCTCTCATTTATGTACCCTCAAAGTACCCTTCTCCTTCCTGTATTCCAAATAATAACCGTCCATATTATCCATGTTGTAACTCTGTGACTCATAACTTTGAAAAAAAAATTTGACATAGGCTTAATGCATCCTTAGGACTTATGTGCCTCAAGTCATGGTTGGATTACACTAGCAACCTCTACAGCCAATGCTACCATGGTTATTATTCGACAGTTTGTTTTCCTTTCCTGCCAAGAAATCCAGATGAGGAAGATGAAGATGAATGAGTGATGGAAATGAATGGAGTGAGATATCCACCCAAGGTGAAAAACAATGAACAATCAATGAATGAATGCATGAGGGAAAGAATGGAATGAAATAAAGAAGTCAAGAAGTGAATGAGCCAACCCCCAAATCAGACCAAGGATGGGCTTAAGTATTTTCATGGGGAATCAAGAACCTCCTAGCCTTCCCCAAGAAGGCCTCACGTGACTAATCTAACTCTCAGACAAAAGGGTAATTAAAAATAGGAATGTTATTTATCCTCTCAAGTTCCCTTCTCTCATGGAATCATAGAGGCCCCTATAACTCTAGTCCTTGGTCATCTAAACTAATGATGTATTTATTATTAATAATGATCAAACATTACATTTCTTTGGGTGCACTGCTCTTTTAATAATTGTTTGGGCATTGTGGCCTCTCAAAGATTGTAACAATACATTATTTATAATGGGGGTTCAAAACTTGGGTTGTTACATCCCTCCCTCTTATTTTGGCACTGCCTCGCATATACAAAATAGAGATCAAAATCTCAAAATTTATTCAAAAGATGTGGGTACTCTACCTTCATGGAATCTTCATGATCCCAGGTAGAATATTCAGGTTTGTAGTAGGTCCACTGAACTTTTTCCATCCCTATAACTCGATTCCAGAGCATTTGACTTTTCTGTCCAATTCAAGACCGGTCGAACTGAAGTTTTCCCTCTGTCTCTTCATCTAAATTGATACAATCAATAACATTATTAGGATCATGTACATATTATTTTAGTAAAGAGACATGAAATAGATTGTGCACATTCATGGAAGGTGCAATGGAAGCATGTATGTAACCCACACATTCCATTCAATATTTCAAATGGATCCATGAATCTAGCCACTGCCTTTGTACAACTACCCACCTTCAAAGATCTCTTCTTATGCCCACTTTCAAAAGTACATGCCCCCTACTTTAAATTCTCTATATTTCTTATTCTTATCTCAGATAAACTTTTTGTTTATCTTGAGTTGCCTCTAAATTCATCTTAATTCTAACCAACCGGTCTTCCATATACTTGAGCAACTCTATCCCAAGTACCACTCAATGAGATGGGTTATTCCAATTTATCAAGTTTTTTCATTTCTACAATACAAAGCTTCAAATGAGCTCATATTCAAAGATTCTTGATACCCATTATTATATGTAAACTCAACCAAGTGTAAGTAGTCTTCCCAATTTTAGATGGTTTATCCATCATATACATCTGTGATATCTCTGAATTACTTCATTTTACCCTCTCTTTGTTTCCTATTCCATCTGACAATAAGTATGTTGTAATTGAAGTTCATATTTTGTACCAAATCCTTTAAAAAATCCCTTCCAAAAATTTCTAGAGGTAAACTTTGTATCTCTATACAAGACAAGTTTCCTAGGTATCCCATGCAACATATCAATCTCCTCATGTAAATTTATGCAATATTAGTCATTGTATGTGTTGTTTTACAGAACAAAATGAGAATCCTTTGTTAATTTTTCAACCACCACAATGATTGAATAATGTTGGCCTTATTTCCCTAGGGTATATATGAAATCAATTGTTGACACTCTCCCATTTCTTTCCTCTGATTGGTAATGGTTGAAAACAAACTCCACTGGGTTGTTATGCTCATCCTTTACCTCCTGACATTCCATACATCAAGCAATTTAATCAACAACATCCTTTTTCATTCCCAACCAAAATAATTAATATTCTTACCGTTGTAATCATTTTTTGGTAACTAGAATGTCCAATATAAGGAACATCATGCATTTCCTTCAATACCAAATTCCTCATTTCTTCGAAACTAGGAACATATATTTTATTCTTATGCATCAATAATCCATATTCCTTTATCTCATAATTTCCTTTATTTTCTTTTTATATTCTCCTTGTTAGGCAGATCTCCTTTGACTGTAGGTAATGTCAGATTCAGAACAAGATCGCCTAAAATTCTTCAATCGAATCGGTGCATACCCATTTAGTAGCATGTATGAGATGCAATCTTCTCTAAAACTAGAAATGAGCAAGAGAAAAGTGTGGTTAATCAAATAGTTTAGAGTTTGAAATGATATTTCTATTTGAAAGGAAATCCCACCAAAATATATTTCAACCAAGGGGAAATAATTGTTGGAATAAGTCTAGGAAGCCTCAACATAATCAGAATCAAAGAGTTCGAAAACCACTAATCAAAGAGTTCATAAAGAATAGATGTAATCCAGTAATCATAACTCAATATTTAAAAATTGGCGACGAGACTGGAAGAGATTCCGATCATCCCCGGCGGGAAGAGATTTCGATTGTCGGAGTGGACGATATACATCTTGTATCATCCATATACATCCATAATGGGCTCCATATCCAAGCTAGATTTGGCCTATGACAGAAAAACGAAAGAAAAGATGCGAAATAATCCTCCAAACGCTGTTCTACTTCCCAACCGCAGAATAAGTCCACACCGAAACCTAATGTGAAACTAATAAGAGGGAAAGGTTCTTTTATACCAAATTGAAGTCATCTTGAGACTCATCTGTCATTGGTGTCTATCTTTGTTGCCTGACATGACTCTTTCAACCTTAAGTTTAATATCAAAACAATTAATTGATAATGTTTATTTAAATTAATGAAACCTCTAAGCTTAGAACTTTACAATAATTAAATTGGTCTTTACTCTTTACCAATAGAAAAATTGAATTAATTTTATATATATATATATATATATATATATATATATATATATTTATATTTATATAATTTCTATATTAGTTATATGATTGAAATGAAATCGAAAAGTCTTGATATGATCTAAATTATACTTTACTTCCACGTAAGAAAACTCAAGAGACGTGATAATTTATTGGAGCATAAATCATGATGAGTGCCCTTGGCATAAATAAAATTTTGTAAAACAATAGTGTAACCTTAATTAAAGTAATTAGATGCTTACACTTTTAGATAGATGCTTATATTTTTACATTTTTTCAATACTAGATAGATTCCTTTGGATTTAGTGTGATTCGTTTAAGAAGTTCTTGTTGAATTAAATTTGTAATTTGCGTAAGTATTATATGAAATTATTCAGTGATTAATGATGATGAAATTAGTTGGGTGAATTGAAATTTTTTCTTTATATTTATCGTAATAAATATTTATAAAATTTGTTTTTTCTCACTGCATGATCAAGAGGGTCTTGAGAAATACCATGTAAATTTGGATAAGACAAATGGCCAGTCGCTAGTGGGTAAAGCATGGCATGTCATGTGACATATCAATGCCATGTCAACTCTATGAATGGTGATCCATGGGATGATAGGGATCTTGATGCTATCATACAAAAAATTCAATCTGATAAGGGGAAATCGCCACGGGAAAACCCAATGGATGAAGTTCGATAAACTTTGGAATTTGATGGTCGAATTGATGAATAAATGTGTATGTAAAGTCACTTGATAGCCATAAGATCTTGTGGCACCCAATTTTACCAAGAGACAATTTTGTGGGAAAGGTTATCCAATCGGCCTATTGAAAAGGCTACCCTAAAATACACACTTTGATGGAGATCGTCCAAAAATGTAGATCTAATAAGATTGTCGGGTGTTGAGTTTCAGAATCTAAGATGAGAAAAAGGTAGTATAAATTCCCAATGAGGAGAGATGTTGATTAAACATGTTCACATGACTAGGATAGATGTGAAACAAAAGAATCCATACCACCAATCGAGCCAAGTGAATGACATGGGTCATCAATAGATAGTTGCGGGATGTATTAACCTCCATGTGTAACACTTGACTAGAATGAAATATTCTGGAAGCAAGGGAAACCATAATTAGATGTGTGAAAACTCTAGAAGACAAGTTGGCCTAGGAGAATAACTAATATTAGAATATTACCTTCCAGAAAGACAAGTTGGCTCCACAGGAAAAAGATAAACAAAAAATATAATTAACAGAAAGTCAAGTCGCCCTAGCTAGAAAAGTCACTAGATAGCTTAATATAAATAGAGGATGTTTTAGCTCATTTGTACACCCATTCAGAGTGCAAGTCTTATGGAGAGTTGCAGTTGCAGCTGCAACTGCAGCTGCAAGGAGGAATAAGGGAATATGGTCATATCTTGGTCTTGGTCTCTCTCTAGCGTTATCAAGTGATATTCTTGGTTATTCTCTTGGTGATATTCTTGGTGATACTCTTGGTGATATTCTTGGTGATGTACTAGCAAAGTATGGTGCAAGTTTGAGAGACTAGTGCAGTTGCAATTGCTACAGTTGTGTATGGTACTTGTTCTCTGGATATTGAGACTCTTTTTAAATCCAAATGTATTGAGATCTTCAACTAATATAAAGCAACCCACATAAAAAAAAAAAAAAAGTTAAAGTATCTTAATTAGGTGCACAACAAAATTTTATAAGAAATGAAAGACTAATGTTTTAAGGAACCCTAATGTGGCTCAAGCAGCTATCTTAGTTTCCCCTTTCTCTATAAATTCCCAATCCTCATCCCCGTCATCATGATCAA
>SNQJ01S0239048.1:0-13636 GCA_010110895.2 Picea sitchensis
TTTTTTGAAGCAAATGCTACATCAAAAGAGAAGATGGCAAAATGGAAAAGTTTGATACTCGTATGGACAAATGAGTACTTGTTGGTTACTCAAGTACAAGGAAAGCATACAAGTGTTACAATATGAGATTGAACAAAGTCGTAGAAAGAATCAACGTAAAAATTGATGAAACAGGCATACCAAAATCAATGGAACAAATTTTCGAAGAAGAAGCAGAAGATGAAAAGGAAGTAGAAGAGGAAGATGAAGAGAATCCGATAGAAGAAGAAGAGCAAGTTCAACAAGTGCCTCCAAAGACACCTAGCAGACGAGTACATAAGAATTGATCCAGGTGGATATCGGTGGCCACCCATCTTTTCCAGCTAGCTCAAAACAACTTTCTGACAATTTTTCATAATTTACTATTTTTAGCAGTTTTTCGGGTCCTAAACTTCCGGAGCCGTTTTGAGGCCCCAAACGACATTTTTTTGGGTATGTTGCAGTCGGAAATTTCATGACGAAATTTTTAGAAAATTTCATGACGAAATTTTTAGAAAATTTCATCATGAAATTTTTGGCAACTATTTTAGTGCTCGGATAGTTCTATCCAACGGGTTATCATACGCCTAAAACGAAGATCGTATGCAAAATTTACGACCCCGGGAAGTTGATGTACAAACTTACCCAAATGGGGCCCACATGACTTTTGGCACTTCATCTCATAGGGTTAGGTTTTTTGATGTCTAGTGCTTTTGAAACTCCTGTGTATTGTAAAAATACCTTCAGAGCCTCATTGTAATTATCTTCTTGCGAATGAGCGCAGTTGTCACATCTCTCCTCAGAGATAAGCCGCCACCATTCCAACAAGCTTGTTTTCTGCTCCATTTTACAGTTTCATCTCATTTCCTTATTGAATAGAAAACCAATTTTACTGTATCTCTATTATTCTGTGTTAAGAATATGTTAATAATGTGTAGTCATTTTGTTCTGCTCATAAAATCCGGATCAATGGTATCAGAGCGGTATGCTCCTTGTCGTCTTAATGCATGTCCCTAATGAGGTCAGAGTACAAAGAATTGGGTCTCAAGCTTGTTTCTCTTGAGGACCAAAGCTCTCGCACACCCAAGCGACCTCTCATGGCAGAAGAAAAGAAAGATGATGGGATAGGATATCCTTTCAAAATGTTGCTTGAGGAAGACCTCACGCAACAGAGGAACGAAATGATGGATAGTTTCGTGCAAATCCTTCGGCAACTACCAACAGGCGACACATCTTCTTCGAGCGGAGGTGCTACCCCCTTCAAGGTACAAATAAACTTCGATATTCCTGTATTTGAAGGTCAGATAGATGTAGATGGTGTAGACACGTGGTTGAATATACTAGAAGTGTATTTTTTTGTCCATAACTTTTCGAATAGAGAAAAGATTACTTTTGCGCTCCTCATAGCCGTTCCCCATGTCAAAGATTGGTGGGAAACTTTTTGTGAGCAAAAGGAAATAGAGGAACCCTCATTATTTACAGTCACGACCACCTGGGAATCCTTCAGGGATGTTATTAGGGAACAATGCTACCCTGTTGGAAGTTATGACGACTTGTATACCAAATGGACCACACTACGGCAAGAAAGAGACCAAGCAATGCCAGAGTTCACAAATATCTTCCTTACCTTGCGCACCAAGCTGGGTATCAAAGATTCAGAGCGACATCTAGTGCTCAAATATCGTGGTGCTCTACATAGATACATCCAGACCAAAATGGAATTTCTGGACATCTCTTCCTTGAGCGCGACCTACCGATATGCCGTCAAAATCGAGCAGAAGCTCAAACAAAAGACGCAACAATTTGGGCTCGGGAACCCCTCACAACAAATGACGGGAAAAGGTGGCCCCAACCCCCAGAACAAAGGACAGAGCAAAGATGGGCAGTATTAGGACAACTAGTCCAAGCCGCAAGCAAAGAGGGACACTGGAAAGACAAAGAAAGATACCGGGAAGTGGTGCGACTTCCATAAGATCCCTTGGCATAACACTATTGACTGCCGCTCAAAGGAGTTGTTGGTGGATGAAGTGAAAGCCTCTAAATCAGATGCAGGTTCTGACTCTGAGTCGGAACCAGAAAGGGGAAGACCGATCATTGATGCAGAACCCAGTGCCACCGTTGCTACCACCAAGCTCCATCCTGATGAACCAAATGAGCCAAAAGAAGGAGAGCACTTCTTCCATTCACAGATGTGGGTAAAAGGCACCCGCTACACTTCATCGTTGATAGCGGTAGCTAGAAGAACCTCATCTCAACAGAGGTTGTCAAGCGGCTGGCCCTGTCGATAACATTGCACCCACAACCCTACACCATTGGATGGCTCCGCCAAGAAATCGATATCTATGTCAGCCAACAGTGTCGACTATCATACGACATCAATCCCTTCAAAGATGAGGTATTGTGTGATGTTTCTCCTATCGAAGTTTGTAATTTTCTTTTGGGCCAACCTTATTTATGGAAACGCCATGTTGTATATGAGTCTAGGCCTCGTAGTTTTATTATTACTTTGAACAGGAAATTGTACAGGATACCCGAGGCAGTCCCACCTAGTGATCTATTTCCTTGATCTCTATCAAGCAATGTAGGAAGGTTATCCCTCAGATGGGGAAGTTTGTCTTCTTCGTGATTCGCTCTCGGAATGAGCAAAAGATCACAACCACATCCAGGGTCTTTGCGACCGACCTCTCCACACAGAAGAAGAAAGTAGATAAGGTCATCGAAGAATACTCGGATATCTTCTCCTCACCGACCAGGGTACCTCTGCACTGACAGGTCAATCACCCCATCGATCTGAGACTCGATGCACTGCTTCCCAATGGGCCAATCTATCGTCGCTCTATGTTAGAGAACGAGGAGATCAAGTGACAGATCCAATAACTGCTCCACAAGGGTTAAATCAGTCCTAGCTCATCACCTTGCGGGACCCCAATCGTGCTAGTACAAAAGAAAGATGGAACCTGACGACTTTGCATTGATTATCGGGCCCTGAATAAAATCACAGTCAGAAATTGGTACCCAATTCCCTGAATTGACGACCTCCTTGATCAACTCATGGGGGGGAAATACTTCAGTAAGATTGATCTGAAGTCTGGCTACCACCAGGTCTCGATAGAACAAACAGATGTATGGAAGACCGCCTTCAAGTCAAAGGAAGGCCTTTTTGAATGGTTCGTCATGCCCTTTGGTTTGACAAATGCTCTAGCCACTTTCATGAGGATGATGGACTATATATTGCGACCATTCACCAATACTTTTGTAGTGGTGTATCTGGATGACATTCTCATTTACAACAAGTCTTGGGCAAAACACTTGCAGCATATTCAACAGGTTCTGCACACTCTATGGCAGCTTAAGATATACGCCAACTTGGAAAAATTCTCCTTCAGCATGGACAACATCCATTAACTAGGCTACATTGTTGATCATCATGGCGTACATGTGGATCCATCCAAGATCCAAGTCATCCATGACTGGCCAGCCCCAACCACACTCAATGAGCTTCAGATCTTCTTGGGCCTTGCTAATTTCTACCGTAGGTTTGTGTTGGGATTCTCCCATATTGCATGGGCCCTCAGCCAAATAACCAGGGTTGGTGGTAAGGAAAAATTTGCGTGGGGCCAGTCCCAACAACAAGCGTTCGATGATTTGAAGCAACGTTTGTTCTCAGCTCTAGTACTTCCACTACCAGACCTGCAACAACCCTTTGAGATCGAGACAGATGCTTCAGACTATGCTGTGGGCACCGTTCTCACTCAGCATAGCCAACCCGTGGCCTATCATAGTGAGACACTATCAGATGTTGTCCATAAGTACCCTACTTATGACAAAGAAATGTACTCCATTATGCAATCTTTTCGCTAGTGGAGACATTACATTCTTGGGAGGGAGACATTCATCCACACTGATCATAAGCCACTGCAATTCATGCAGATACAAGGAAAATTACAGAATGACCGCCATCAAAAGTGGTCCACATACTTACAAAAATTCCACCTCAACATCAAGTATAAAACATGAAGCACCAACCGCATCGTTGATTGCCTCAATAGACCGCTAGTCGCAGCACTCGTCACGGTGCTAGACTCTTGCATCCATGAGACCTCTGAATGGCCCCAACTCTATGAGACAGACCCAGAATTCACCACCACCACCCAAATGTTGGGTGCAAACGCAGTTGTCGATCATTTCCATCTTCAGGATGGGTTGTTGTGTCGTTTGGGCCATATCCGCGTTCCATCAAACAAGCGAGCGAAGTTTATCTAGGAAGCCCACTACAGTAAAGTGGCAGGACACTTTGGCGTCGAAAAGACAGTGGCGATGCTACAAAAACATTTCTACTGGTCGAAACTTCGATAGGAGGTCAACAAGTATATCAGGTCCTGAACTGCCTGCGCTTTTGCCAAACCGACCACTAAGAAACAAGGACTCTACACCCCTCTTCCTACTCCTGACAGACCATGGGAATCCATCTCAATGGACTACATGTTAGGCCTCATGTCCACCAAGTGGGGAAATGACTGTGTTTTTGTGGTTGTTGATCACTTTTCTAAGATGGTGATTTTGGTTTCCTGCAAGAAGAACATCACAGCAGAAGCCACTGCCAAGATCTTCTTTGAACAAGTCTGGGTGCATTTTGGGATCCCACAAACCATTGTCTCAGATCGTGACAGTCTATTTCTCAAAACATTTTGGTCGAGCCTCTAGTCACTGCTGGACACCAAGCTCACCAAATCCATGACCTTCCACCCCCAGACAGATGGCCAAACCGAGGCCATAAATCGAATGATCGTGCATATCCTGCGCATGTATAATTCCAAGCACCCTTGCACATGGGATGAGAGTCTTCCCTATGTCCAACGTAACTACAATCGAGCCCTGCATAGCTCAACCGAACACAACCCCTTTCAGGTGGGGTTGGGATTCCAACTATTGGGTCCCATATATGTTGCACTTCCCCTTGCGGTCACCTCGACCGACTCATCTCCTGCTTCAACTGAAGATGACAAAGCCACTTGGTTCATTGAGCAGATCCAACACATCTGCCAATAGGTTCATGATATCCTACATAAGTCCAATGACAAGTACAAGCAACGCCATGATAAACATCGGGTGCCACATAAGTTTCAGGTGGGTGACAAAGTTTGGTTGCACATGCAGAAAGAACGCCCTACAAGACCACATCGAAAGATTTGCCCACTTTGTTATGGTTCGTACACCATCACCAATGTTGTGGGGGATAATGCTTTTGAGCTCAACATTCCTCCTTTCCTTGGCCTGCACCCAGTGTTCAACGTGGACCTCCTTCAGCCTTATTTCCCACCATTATTGGACACCTCCGACGTAGTAGAACAACTGACACCAACATAGCTCAACCCCGACTGCATACAACAAGCATCCAATGATCAGATTGTGGACACACAGATCAAGGGCACTTGACAACAAAGGATCCAACTTTATCGAGTCGTCAAAGCAGGGTAGCTCTTGCACCAAGGCAAGTGGCTCACCCGGGGCCCAATTCAACAGAAATTTCCTCATCTGATGGGGGAAATCAACGCAATGAAGACCATTGTTTCCTAACGAGGGAGGATTGATCTAGGTGGATATCAATGACCACCCACCTTTTCCAGCTGGCTCAAAACAACTTTCTGACAATTTTCGTAATTTACTATTTTTAGCAGTGTTTCGGGTCCTGAACTTCCGTAGTCGTTTTGAGGCCCTAAATGACATTTTTTTGGGTATGTTGCAGTCGAAAATTTTCATGATGAAAATTTTGAAATATTTCATCATGTAATTTTTAAAATATTTTAGCATGAAATTTTTGACAACTGTTGTAGTCCTCGGATAGATCTGTCCAACGAGCTATCGTACGCCTAAAATGGAGATCATATGAAAAACTTACGACCCCAGGAAGTTGATGTACTAACTTACCCAAACATGGCCTACATTACTTTTGGCGCTTCATCTCCTAGGGTTGGGTTTTTGAAACTCCTGTTTATTGTAAAAAGGCCTTCAGAGCCTCATTGTAATTATCTTCTTGCGAATGAGTGCAACCGTCACATCTCTCCTTAGAGATAATCCACCACCATTCCAACAAGCTTGTTTTCCGCTGCATTTTACAGTTTCATCTTATTTCCTTATTCAATAGAAAACCAACTTTACTGTATCTCTGTTATTCTGTGTTAAGCATCTGTTAATAATCTGTAGTCATTTCATTATGCTCATAAAATCCAGATCAAGAATCATCCTTTAGATCAGATTATCGGAAACAAAGACACAGGAGTTGAGACTAGAAGAATAATCCATTCACCAGAACAAACACACCTAGTGTTATTGGACTAATCGGTAGGTGCGGACACTAACTGATCTCCCTAGATCCACCTAGATCTAGAACAAAAAACACCAGAACATGACGCTTTCCTTAAGTTTTAAATATTGAATTTACTAACTAAAGAGGGATGGGTGACATACCGTTTAAATGTCGCTTCCTCTTGCCATCGCCATCCTAGCTTTGTTCCAACGTTCATACAATGATGATCTTGCAAAAGAACGCAACCAACCAAAGTGATAGCAATAACATAAACTCAATATAAACCTATGTATGTGATCAAGGAATCATACAATAAAACACAACAAGCTTTATAGGAAATAATCATATTACTGTATCATATTAAATGTTAAAGAGAGATTACAACCATGGCCTTGATGTCATAAGGTCCCTTCCAATTGTCCTTCGTTCCCCACACACTTCCACTCCAAGAATTCTGAGAACATAGATTTGATAGCTACTCACAATCTATCTTGACAAAGTGGCTCAATCCAATCCAAGCTAATCCCAAAAGCTCCAAAGCTAACCAAAGCTCAAAAGCCAACTTAAGCTAACTTTCTCCATGAGAACTCCTCTCCTTTTATAAGTTGAATAGGATAAGGTGAGGAGGTTAGGATGATCCAACTAAATCATGAAAGCGAGTAAGATCCAAACCATTCGGATGCCACCTCACCATAGAAATTTCTCCTTCTAGAAGATTTGAGAAAACGCTTGTTTTCCCACGTGTAGGCATTCTCGCACCCTGCCTATAGAGAAACCTGTGAACATCTCACACCCTAGATATGGTGCAACCTGTAGGAATCAGGCATTCTCGCACCCTGCCTATATAGCAACCTGCGAACTTCCTTTTTTACAGGGCTTTTACAAGGGAAAATGCAACTTCTTTTCTCAGGAAAAGTTCTTCTTCCTTCTCTCTTCAGGAACTCAGTCCACTGACCCCTCTGAAGGAAATAGATATGTTTACATCATTAATGGTCATAGGGATGACGAAAATAATGTGTAACAGAGAGCCCCCCAAAGCATGAAGTTAGAACAGAGTGATAGCTGAAATACTTTGTTGATGTGTGTAGGGAACAAGGAACAGTCGGTCGAAAACCTACCAACAAACAAGGAAATACAGTACAATAATATATCATCACTGAGGTAGGCATTCCCATACTTAGAATACAAATGACTCAAAGCATAAATGCCGACATGTGAAAATCCATGTCAAGTAAGACAGGTCATGGCCACCAAACATACACCGTGGATCCATGCCAATATGACTCAAATCTGAACATAGCCACCAAAAATACACTGTGGATCTATCTATTAAAGACTCAAATTTGAACATAGCCACCAGACATACAATGTGGATCTATGTAACAGTACACTGAATATACTCCAACGCAACCTGAATATGTTACAAAAGATCCAGGGTCTTCATCTCCACCACTCTATAGTACGAATCTAACCATGTGAATACATGTGTCGAAGTCGAACATGGTAGAAACCACTTGATTACCGGTCATTAGTGTATACCATTAACAAGTGCGAGGGAAATCACCATTAATGTCAATGACTCCCAAGGTACTAATTACAATCCAGCGAGATAGCGAATAAATGGTGAAGTCGAGACACTTTCGGCGGAATCTCCCAATGGGGAGTCAATAATGAAAACCCAACGTAGAAGCGAGAACACGCCATTAAGGCATGCAAGTTCAAGGTACCAATTGGTTCTAAGCCTAATTCACGGATAATGAGTTGAAGTCGACGCAACAAAATACTTTCGTCACAGGGAGGCCTTAATGTATCCCACATCAATGACAGAAAACAAATGTGAAGATTTGATGTAGATCGAGGTAACAAGTGATTCAAAGGCCGACTCAGGGATGGCCGTGCAATAGAAGGCTTAAAGATTCTTGAGAAATGGTAAGACGCAATAGAAGGCTTTTTCGGGTTGAACATCTTTTGAACATGGCCAATGCCACGACAATTGTCTTGGAAACAATGACTCAAAAATAGGGATCCGCAGACGATTTGTAATCTTATAAAGGTATGACTAGGAGACAAGTGGATTTTCCAACCTAGACGAGGGAGTTAAAAGGGTGTCATGTTCAGTGACTCTCCCACATATCTGAGTTTAGATACATTTCTTTCCCGATTTTTTCCCCACCATTTACGGTGAGTACCTCTTTATTTTCACGCCAAGCTTGAGGAGGATAACATATGCTTGTCAATTTAAGCTCATCGCTCGGATGGAGTCCCTCGAGTATGTTTAATGAACCCTAGGAAGGAGTGGTTGGTCCCATGGCGAATTACGTAGATGTTTGTTTACTTGAGTCCAAAGATAGAAACTTCGAAGGTTTTTCATGATTATAGAGTACGGAAAAACACTTAAAAGAACTCTCGGTTCCTTTTTTTAGTAAAGTAGTCCGATGAGACCAAAAAGAGATAAAATATCGCTCAACGGACATTTTCTTCAAATACTTTACTTATGACATTGAGAAAAAGAACAAGATCGTTCGGCAATCTTTCATGTTTAGAGAGTCTAAAAGAGCTTAAAAGAAAGAGAACTCTAGAGGGTTCCTTTTTCATATAACCTTTCTGAGTCCAAAAAAAGTGATTAAAAGTATACCTGGTTACATTCTCACATATTTACGAGCGAGAAGAACAAAGACTAAGCTTCGGTAACTTATTCTCATGTGCGAGCATGATAAAGACCAAAGACTAAGCTGGGGATTGTTTTCATTTCTGTGAATTTAAAACAAAACAAAACAGTACTTGGACCTGGTTTCATTTTAACAAAAGCTTGAACCAGAGGAGGAAACTATGCTTGAAGGTAAGTGGTTTCATTTTTTACACAAGCTTGAACCATAGAAAACTATGCTTGGACTTCCCCACGCAGCATAACGAGGGGATGGTTGGTACTTAGCCGCCCACGACTTAAGAATCTAGTGACTCAACTTCAACATGAAGTCAGGAGGCTAAGGCAAATGCCCCCGAAGCTTCATTTCATCCAAGCGCAAGAGAATGAAATGAAGCTTCAAATCTTAGTGAAGGACTTGACTCAAATAGAGAGGGAAAACTATTTCATTTTATGACTTGATATAGAAACAAGAACTATGCTCGTAACCTCTATTTCATTTTTTTAATGAGGTTGCCTCAGAGGCGAAAAACTATCCTCGAAGTGGTTTCATTTTAGAGGCTTGAAATCAAAAAGAAACATGCTCAAATGAAACCTGTTTCATTTTTTAACAAGGTTCCACTGAGATGAAAAAATATCCTCGTAAGTGTTCTTGATCATGGATTCAAGGGACAATGCTTTGGAAGGAGACCATGTCAAGCGAAAAACTTCGATCATATGGCTTCAAGAGGGTCTTCATTTAGCCAGGAAGAAACACACTCTGGAAAGGACACCATGTCGAGGGTCAAGATAGGAGTAAAGAGACGAGGCTCTAACAACCCTATCGAAGAGATCACCATGTCAACTCTGCGGATCTAAGTCAGAAGTTGAAGCCATGGTGACAACGCCACATAATTTACACGTGGCGGAAATACCATCGCATATAAGAACCATTCGAGGAGGCAATCGAGCGGGGGTCCATATAAGAACCATTCAGGGAGGCAATCCAGGCGGGGTCAATGAATGAAAGTTGATCAACAGTCACAACCCATCCATCGTGAGGGAAAGATATCACACGAAAAAGAGTAGACACAATAGCTTTCATGGCATAGACATAATCTCTCCCAAGGAGTAAAGAGAAATTCAAGGGGTCTTGGACTACCATGATGTCAATAAAGACAGTTTTCCCTCCCAAAGTTACAGGAAACTGAGGAAGGGTCCCTAAAGGTTGACTAGTTCTTCTGTTAAAAGATAACATATTCTGTGTAACCGGTGCAAGTGGAGGATAACCCAAAGCTTGCCAAGCAATGGAGGACAAAATACTAAGAGATGAACCTTCATCTATCAATTTCTGAGGAACGACCCGACCACAAACTTGCACTGTAATCTGGAAAGGAATGTAAGAGGGAAGACGAGGTCCAGTTAGCACACCCCAATCAAAACAGATGGCCTCATTACTTGGAGGAGGTTCCACGGGAGAAGGAGGAATGTCCCCCGGCATGGTAGATTCTGTATTGATGAGAAAAACGTGGGCACTATCAGGTTTACTCTCTAGCGGGAGAGTAGGATCAATCGATGGAGAGATTGGATCGACCACTTGGGTTTCATTCTCCAGGGGGATAATGGGGTCGACAGGTGGGAACAGATTGACCACTTGGGTGACACTCTCTAATGGGAGAGTGGGATCGACCGAGGATGGGATCAGATCGACCATTTTAGTTTCACTCTCTGAGGGGAGAGTGGGATTGATCGAGGAAGGTATCAGATCAACCACTTTGTCAATTGCTCCAACTAAGGACGTGACCAGATTGACGACATGATCAACCGGATTGACCGGTGAAGGGATCAGAGTGATCATTCCATCAACTATTGGAGGGTTGAGAGAAAGCTTACGGTATGCAGCTGGAAGTTGAGGTTGTGAAATAGTCATGTCTTCCAGTAATTTAGAGGCTTCGTCCATACAGGGGCAAAGGTGAGTGAGATGACTCCTTTTGCATAACATGCATGGGAACTTGACTCTACTTTTCTTCTTCCCAACCGTATCATGATTGGTTGACGGGGGGTTGTCAGGATGTTGTTCAGAGGCTAACGACGTGGGTTCGCAAGGATGTGTAGACCATGCTTCTATAACCTTGGATAGACCAGGGAATTCCTTAAGAAGATGGCTACCCTTACAAAGCCTGCAAGGGTACTTGGGCTTACGGGTTGTTTGGGTGATCTTGACATCATCAACACTCCCAGCACGACTAACAGTAACTGGTTTTTTTCCAACATGTTTGACAATGGTTGGAGGTTTTGACCCTCGCTTATCATTCTTCTTCTTAATCTTTCTTTTCGTCTTCTTCTTATTCACCGGGTTACTAGCTTCAGAACTTTCACTCGATGAAGAAGATGAAACGGAAGGCGACATTGAAAGCGAAGAAGGCAAAGAAGAACTTACTGGTGAAGAAGGTGAAGGATCAACATGAGGTTGATGCTCTTGGGGGGAAGTTCTTGTGAGTGAAGCACTAACTGCATTCGGGATTACATGAGTGGAAAACAACCATACCGGTAATCCAATAGTGAGACCTGGAAGGCTCAAAGTAGCGATGTGAGGAGGATCAATGTTTCCATAAGAAGAAAAAACAAAAGGTTCCCCTGGAGTAGGGTTTCCTTCATTGGTCATTTCGTTAACTGACGCCATTAAAAAAAATCCAATCTAGAGTCCACTAGGGAGAATAAACAACACACGCTAAAAATCTAGTAAGCAAGCAAGCAAACAAAACCTTCTCACAATGAGCACACTAGTTGGTGATGAAATCCAACGTCGTGAGAACAAAGTAAGAAGGGGCTAAGAGAGAGAGGGTGGAAAAGTTACGCTGACGACCTGCTTAATGGACTTACACCCTGGTGCAAGCTCCCACACATAATCGTGGGTATACCCTCTAAGGAGACCGAGTGAGTTTGGCCAACGTCGATTCCAGGTACTGTGAAGACTTGCCCCTCCACAGTCACCTTGTGTAAAGAACCTAGAGATATAGGCCACTAAGGTTACCAATCACTACAGTGATGCCTAGGGAAACAGTCGACAGTCCGATCCACGTGCAAGGGTAGTTTATCTAGCCCGAAATCAACTTGAAAGGCTTCCACTCATCATTGTGGGTATACCTCTCAAGCGACCCCCATAATACGCGCAACCTCTACACCAAAACCAACAAAGCAGGGTGAGTAACTCTGCCAGTCTCAATGCAACCTCGTGATTGACCCTTGTGTTAGAAGGGCTTCCCAGGACAAAATGTAATAAGTGGATTTAACCGCTCCCTAACTCAAGATTCTATGTTTGTTTGCAACTTTGGAAAGTTATCTTTCACACCTATTCCAAAGCCCTACAACTAATCTAATGTAGGTTTGCTACTAGAAAATATAAAAAATGTCTAATCAATTTTTATAAGCGCTTTATTTTATGGTTGTTGTTACTCAAAAGGAAAATGACGTGGACAATATGGTGTTTCGACTGACTTGAAAGTTATGCAAAGAGATGAAGATGCAATCTTTTGATTTCGATGAAAGCTATGCTACGAGAAGGAGAAAACGTTTATCATTCCCATATGCACGATGTCCCAAAATATATTAAACTCGTCAATATCAAGATTCTCAAGAAATGAGAAAAAGGTACTGAACTCCAATGCACGATTCATGGCCCCCCCAGACAAGCATAGTTTTTTCATAATTTAAGATCAAAAAACGCCAAGAATCATGCAATTTTGCTACTTGAAATGCAAGGATGCCCCCAATCTAATATAAAACAAGAAATTAAATCTTTTTGTTTCAAAAATTTCACTAAAAACAATAATGAACTTTCTTAAAACAAAAAAACCCAAACTAAAAGTTCTCTTTTAAAGCGAACTATTCAGAAGAAATCTGATTTTTCCCTAAACAATTATAAAGAAAACACACACTTTGTAATTGAAAGACACTCAAAGCAAGAGACTAATCCTTCAAAACCAAACAAAGCAAAGATGGCTAAAATCAACTCAAAGAATGTCAAGCAGACTGTAAACAGATCAATATAGGCTCCAAAAGTTCAATCCAGCTATTCAAAGCAAAACTGGGCATCAAAAAATGACAAGACCCGATCCAAAAATTTTTTTACAAACAAGTTCCCAGGCTGGCAGTGTATTACAGTGCAAGAATCAAAGATTCTCGTAGGCTGAACAAAGGTTGATTGCGAGGGGTTCGCACTGGACTTAACACCAGGGTGCGAACTTAGGTGTTTCTTGCAGACCACTAAAGGGTACAGTGCGAGAATTCATGTAAACAAGCAAAAATTTGAAAAATGACTAAATTTGAGTGAACTTTCAGATCCAGAGAGTCTGGATGGATCTCCCATGGACTCAGAGACCAGAAAACAAGCAATCAAAGCAAGGGAAACTAGACTAACTAGGAAACAATCTTCTCCCCAGTGGAGTCGCCAATTTTGTTATCAGACTAATCGCTAGGTGCAGACACTAACTGATCTCCCTAGATCCACCTAGATCTAGAACAAAACACACCAAAACATGACGCTTTTCTTAAGTTTTAAATATTGAATTTACTAACTAAAGAGGGATGGGTGACATACCGTTTAAATGTCGCTTCCTCTTGCCATCGCCATCCTAGCTCCGTTCCAACGTTCATACAATGATGATCCTGCAAAAGAATGCAACCAA
>SNQJ01S0239050.1:0-13636 GCA_010110895.2 Picea sitchensis
ATTACTGCTCATTATTGGATAATAATTCTACATTGATATAACATTTGAAGAAAAATGATTATAATTACGTTATTACTGATTCACCCCTCCTCTCAGTAATCCAACAGTTGTAGCTACCTTTGGAAGTCATTATTTCCCTTGAACAATAACTATTGATTATTTCTCATATATTGTGCATGGTGTATTGTGGTGTATTGGTGTAAATCTTATACTGTTGTTCATTGCTCATTGGATATAATTGAATGGTTTAAGTATAAGTTGAAAAATGTTTTAAATTGTACTTGATACTGATTCACCCCCCTCTCAGTATCAACAAGAGCATGGAAGGATTCATATAATTACGAAGCAAATTGTAAAACATAAGAGAGTTGGTGCTTCCTAGGGTTGGTGCCCTAAATACAAGGGAGTTGTTGCTTCTTGGGGTTGGTTCCATAAAGATGAGGGAGTTTGTGCTTCCTAGGGTTGGTACCCTGAAGAAGGGGATATGTGTCTCCTAGAGTTGGTACTCTAAAGAGGATTGGTTCCCTTCACTATTCTTTATAAAACCTTGCAATTGATGTTAAATTTATTTATATAATTGATTTTGCATACAATTCATCGTTGATTTATTGTGGTGATCAATAAAATATAAAAAGTAACTGTTAATTGTTAAGAAAAGATAATACTGATTCACCCCCCCTCTCAGTATTCCAACAAAAGTTTTAGATCTTGATTCATTATAGGTAGGAAGTTATACGTGTTGAAAGTTAGGGTCTGTGACTAATCCAAAAACTAGTCCCAAACAAGTGTTCAAGATAAAAGAGTTATATCTGAATCTTGGTA
This sequence comes from Picea sitchensis, assembly GCA_010110895.2. Taxonomy (NCBI): domain Eukaryota; kingdom Viridiplantae; phylum Streptophyta; class Pinopsida; order Pinales; family Pinaceae; genus Picea; species Picea sitchensis. The sequence continues at coordinate 823 of SNQJ01S0239050.1, forward strand.
TGTCCAATTTGAATTCCACTTGTTGCATCATAAGGATAACATATAATAATATCTGAGGTCCAAGTCTCAGAATCAGAAATGGAAAATTGAGCTTGTGTTGAATCTTACAAGTTTGGCTATTTGAGGTACAATTATGAGCAACTTTGTATGCATATGTAAGAAGTGATGTTGGGGTTTATATGTGGACCCATGTGGACCTAGTTTCTAAGTGGAACCAGGTTGATGACGTTGATATATCAATTATGATGTATCATTGATAGGTTTTGATCATGATGTATCAATATCATTGATAGTAAGAGTGAACCTTTTTTATGATGATGATGATGTATCAATATCAGTGACAATAACAATGATAGGTTGAGTCTCCATTTATATTTCAGGGAGGAAGGAAGAGGTAAGGAAAGGGGGTTGGAGATTACTTCTATTTAGTGATGGAGAATACATGGATTCATATCTTCCTTCAGGTACTATCTTGTAAATTGGGGGGTTTGAGCCTCCTTCCAGTTGGAGCTGGAGAATATATGGAGTCGTAGCTTCCTTCAGGTTGAAGCCTGTAAATTAGGGGGTTGGAGCCTCCTTCAAATTGGAGCTAGAGAATCTAGGGAGTTGGAGCTTCCTTGCTTTTGGAGCCTATAAACAAGGGTGTTGGAGCCTCCTTCCAGTTGGACGATCCGAGTGGATATTGGTGGCCACCCACCTATTCCACTAGCTCAAAGACCAATTTCCATTTTGGCAATTGTTTTATAGTTTTTTGGGTCCCAAACTTCTAGGGCTGTTCTGAGGCCCTAAACAACATTGTTTCGTCTCAACAGTGCCTATCCTGTAGCTAGGGGAAAATGTTAGGCCGAATGGAATATTTACTCATAGAATATACTTTTCCAATGGTGTATGGAGTGCCCCAAATGGATATTGATGCAGGAGCATCGTCAACAAAGCACACGTGGAGAGACAACTCAACGCCATAACCCGCCTTTTGAATTATTTTGGAATTTTAAACGTTGGTGTTTCCTGCCAATCTTTTTGAATGAATAATTAGAAGAAGATCAAAGTGGCTTGGATGAAAACACGATCAGTGAGATCTAAAAGTTTCACTCTCAAAATTTAATGTAACGGAACTTAAGGGGTAGTTAGTTTTTTTTTTTTGGAATCTTCTCTTCTTCGAGAAGACAAGTAGTCGAAGGGAGCCCTAGGAGTCCTCTGGGATAAATAGAGGTGTTGTATGCATGAATGGGGCTGCTGCAAATTAGTAGGAGATTGTTGTGATTTAGTTTTTGCTGAATTTTTAGTTATTGTTTTATCATAGCTGTAGCCATTTACATTTGAATGAATAAACATAGGAAAATTGATCCAATTCATGGTGTTGCTACTGTTTACAGTTCCCTATTATTTTCAGTTTTCATGAATGAATGAGTTATGTTATTGATTATATGAAACTTTGAAGTTTTTGGATAAGTTTCAATTGTTTTTCTTCGTTGAGTTCCTGCAAGGTGTGCATATAGTTCGCAAGGAGTGCATTGACGGAGTTTGTTTCGACTGACAAGCTCAGAAGAGATAGCGTGAAAATTCCATTTGCAAGGAGTGCAAAGAGACTGTTGTAAGGTGTGCACAGTCGCCTGCAAAAAGATAAGTCTTGCATAAGAATTTGTTGCAAGGCATGCAAAGATCCAAAAATCCAACTAAGTGTCGAAGAAAACCTTTAAGGAGTTCAAACATTGAAGAAAGGACAAGTACAAAGGAGTTGGCGGGATAAATCCTTCAGGAAGGAGGAGGTTTTACGGTATTGCAAGATAAATGATCAAGATCCATCCAAGAGAAGTAGAATCATTCCAGACCGTCATATCTAGGAGAAGTTGCATGGTGGTTAGCTGTGGGTCCTTTCAAAAATTCATGAACTAGAGGATTTGGAGTGTAGAAGGGTGAAAAACACCGAAGTCGAGAGCCACAAAGAGATCCTAGCCATTGGATGGAGGGATGATATCTGGAAGTGGATAAGCGAATTTGGGAAAGAACAACTTGAGAGAATTTGCGCCAAGGAGATAGTGATCTTCGCGAAGCCGCAAAGTGCGAAGTAGATCGGAGCCATTGGTTGTGATGAGGATACATGGCGGAGATCCACATGGTTTAGAGGAATATTCCTTCGTAGGGAAGGCAAGGTAGAGTAACTAAAACTCCCAAAGATCGAAGGCCATAGCTGATATCAATCATCAGTTGAGAGGGATGGATGGCGTTAGATCCAGAGGTCCAGAAATATAGCCCTCTGAAAGAATTGGGGTGAGTGTCAGACAAGAACTCTTGAAGAGCCGAGAGCTGAAGGAGATCTTAGATGTCGATTTACACAGAAAATGTGACACTAGATAGTGTCATCCAGAAGAAGAGTACTCCGGGAGAAAGTAGGTGCAGAAGGGTGAAGGATTCCTGAAGAGCCGGGAACCGAAGTAGATTTGGGCCATCCAAGCCAAAGGGACAGAGGCCACTAGATCCTGCGCTCCATAGCATAAGGGATTCAGAGGAAATGGAGAGTGGAGATGCAAAGAATCACGGAGCCCGAAATCGTGAGTCCATCAAGACCATTCATGAAGGTGGACATGCGGCAGTGGATCCTACAATCCGATGAGTAGGCACTCCGAGGGATTGGATGTCTGGTTCTTCGAAGAGCTCTGAAGCATGGAGTTTCGAAGTGGAGGATCAATCGTCAATTTGGCAGGAGGATAGGGGCTGTTCGATTAGGTTTAGAACTCGACACTCCATGGGTATTGTGTGTTGGAGTGGCCAGATCTCTCGAAGCTTGAATTTCGAATCACTTAAGGGGATTAATCCCTGGGTCATAGCCCGAGGTCACATGTGGAGAAGGCCTAGCAGAAAGGAGCTAGCGCCCGAAATTTCAATATCATAAAATAATTAAAGAAAAGGGCCAACGGGTTCCATAGGAACTGCACCTAAGGATAAGAGGGATTGTGTTTAATTCAGTTTGTGGCCAGCCAAGCCCCAAGGAGCTAATCCATCTCGAGGAGATTAAGATCCTAGATTGGGAGGTCGCGCAACCCCGATGGAGAGTAGGGGGGTCTGCATCAAGTGGTATCAGAGTCTGAAATTGTTTTTAGGTAGCAAAAGAGAGCTCTAAGTTGTACTAGGTGTGTGAGAAATAGTCAACACAATGACACCGAGGAGACGCATGGAGCCACCTATAGCCAATCGCACTGTAGAAAGAGAAATGAGAGATATTCATGCAAGATTAGATTCGATGGAAGCAACGCAGAGGAGAGCACTTGATGTTGGGGACATCAATGATGAAGAAAGTGAAGAAATAGAAGTTGAAGAAGCTGCAGGGGAAAATGTTTCGGAGGAATGTTTGCTGAGAGAGGTTGTTAAATTGGGAGCTAGAGAAAAGATAGACATCCCAATGTATGAAAGCAACTTGGATGCTGAAGAATTGGTGGATTGGATAAGATCCATCGAAAAATATTTTGACTATGAAGATGTCGATGAGGAGAAGAAGGTGATACATGTTGTCACCTGGTTGAAAGGACATGCAACACTGTGGTGGGATGAACTACAGGCTAAGAGGAGAAGAAAAGGTAAACAAAAGATAAATAATTGGGACAGAATTGTAGCCAAGTTGAAGGCTAAATTCATACCCAAATATTATCAGATAAATATGTTTAGGAAGTTGCAGAACTTGAGAAAAAAGGGTATGAAAGTGAAGGAGTACACATAAGAGTTCTACAAGATGAATATCAAGACTGGATAAAAATATAAAGATGAATAAAAAGTTGCAAGATATATAAATGACCTGAGGTATGAAATCCAGGATGAGATTAGCATGATGTCAGTGAGGACAGTAGAGGATTCTTATCAGATTGCTCTGAAGGAAGAGGAGAAGTTGGCCAGGAAATAGAGTCAACAAAATAGAGGTAGGATCCCAACAAAAGGCAAGGGATTTTCCCATGACAAGGCAAAAAAACCCAAAGATGAGACTGAGAAACCACATATTCACTCAGAAAGAGGAGGAAGTTCTCAGGGAAGACAAAGTGGTGGAAGAAATTCTTCTAGAGGAAGAGGAAGAAGCATAAGAGGAGAGATAAGATGCTATTCCTATGGAAATACAGGACACATGTCATGGGAATGTTCTGAGAAAAAGAAAGAAGGAGGTGAAGCTCACATTTCAAAATCTTAGAAGCTGAATGTTGAAGCAGAAGGAGTAGAAGATGGAAGATCCCTAATGATGAAGAAACTTCTCTTGAAGCCAGAACCAGAAGTTCAGAAGTCAATGCAGAGGAACAAATTGTTTAGGGCAACCTACAATACTAAATACATAGTATGCAAGGTGATAATTGACAGTGGGAGCACTGATAATCTAGTATCCATAGAGATGGTGGAGAAATTGGATCTAGAGACAAATACACATCCGAAGCCATATAAAGTCTCATGGTTGCAGAAAGGACACCTAGTAATGGTCACTAAACAATGCCTCATTGAATTTAAAATAGGAGGATATAGAGATGAAATTTTGTGTGATGTGATTCCCATGGATGTATGTCATGTTTTTTTGGGAAAACCATGGTAGTTTGACAGAAATGTCATTCATGATGGGAGAACAAATACTTACACCTTTGAGAAGAATGGTAGGAAAAACATGTTGCTTCCAATAGAAGAGAAGAAAGTAAAGGAAGAAACCAACACAAACATACTTCTCATGATTGGGAAGGAACTCTTGAGTGAAGTCAAGAAGAAACAGGAGATGCAGTTTGTTGTGGTGAGGAAACCCAGAGTTTTCCTTACATGTACTTTGATGGATGATTTTCCAGAAGAATTTTAGGAGTTGTTGGAGAATTTTGTTGATATAGTAGTGGATGAGTTTCCTAACTGATGCAGACCCCCCCTACCTCAACAGGTTCTGCATGACCTCCCGGTCTAAGGATCGCTCACGAATTCACTTCTACACCGAAGTGGCTCCTTTGGGTCCCTATAGGGACCTCAACATTCGATCCATAGGTCCTTATGCGAAAACCCCACCTGCACATGACATGCACAAGGTGCAAGTTCTCACCTAGACACGGCTTCCAACACGACCGTGATCATTTCCCAAAATGTGATTTCGGTTTTCGGGACTCCGCGAGTCCTGATGTCAAATTTCCTTGACTCTTTGATCTCCCGACACCCGAAGTGTTGATCTATCGAAATGGTTCTCAACAATTATTAACCCCCTAGGCCCCATCTTGGTCCATGTGGCCACTTTTCATATGACCATAGCCTAATTCCAAAGGCACATCATTTTTTGGAACTTCCCCACGCAAAGCGCCCCGACTCTCTGTCCTCAAGACTTCCGAAAATTTTAACTCTGATTCACCGAAGTGTTGAGTCTGTGATCGTAGAAGGACTCCTCTCTTATGCCACGTTTTGTGACTTTGGAACTTCTAATGACGAAGTGCCCCAACGCTTTGTCCTCGGGATCTCCGAAATGTCGAATCTCAAACTTCCAAAACGTGTGACCGCAGCCCCACTCCAACAATGCTTTACTTTCAGGAATTTGGGGTTTCCAACACCGAAGTGCCCGACTCTTTGTCCTTGTGATGGCCCTATCCCATGACCTGACGCTCCTCCGAACACTTTTGGGATTTCACGTTTTGGGTCTTCGCGAATCCCACTGCTCCAATTTTTCTGACCCTTCTAACTTTCGGTATCAGAAATACCAAAGTACCAAAGCCCGAAATGCCACTATCACGTTTTCAATGAGATTGATGGCTATGGGCCTCCCTCGATCTGACAGCTCGCATTCTTTTAGAAATTCATGGGTCAAGAGTTATGAACTCTTTCCCTTTACATCCCAGGTACCTGGAATGCCAAAATCCTCCCTTTCGGGGATTTCCCCTAAACCTTGACAACTCCGCCACGTGTCCTCCTGTGATGAACATTTCTGATATTTTTGGGACTTCAAGACCCGGGACTTCTAGTCTCCCGATTCTTTCACCCTTGAACTCCCGGTATCCGAAACCCCAATATGCAAAAATCTTCGAAATCTCGATGGGTTTCCGGATGTCCACCACGTGTCCTCCTACAAACAGACGACCACGATTCTTTCACTATTTCGCGACTTTCACTATGAAGTGCCCTGATCTCTCATCATCAAGATTCCCAGAATCTCGAATCCTAAATCTCCAAAATCCCGATGCCTGTACTGTTTTGGGACTTTCGATGAGCCTCCACTTAGCTCATATGCGAGATTAACTCGTGCACACCTTTTCCCAGATCCAACGACGATCGATGATCTGTGCAAGAGATGATGACTCAAATCTTCTTCTCCTATGCACTCTCCCTACTGTTGTCTCCTGGACGTGAAACTTCAACAGTCTAGATCTTGTCCTCTTCTCGATCTGACGATAGCTATAGCTCTCTCCCGAGCTTACGCTTCTGCCTTCACCTTTGGAAGATTTTCTTTCTCCATAAGGCCTCGGCCTTTGCTTTGGTTACATAGCCTATAAACTTGGTTTCTGCTTGCTTTCTAAGGATGCTTTCCCTTCTAATCTTTCAGGACTTGTGAAACCTGGAAAGGTTTTCCCTAACTTCCCGCACTCCTGGCACTTGTCGCTTATGTGCACAAAAGCACTTTTCCTCCTGAGATTCTCTTCTTTGAATCCTTGAAAGGTTTCCTCAACCTCTGTGATTCCTACAGGGTCTCTGGACACACGAAGGTGCTATCTGTTCTGAGCATTTCTATTTCTCAAACCTCTAAAGGAGTTAATCCCTTTTTACTCCCTCATATGGAGAATCTGATGCCCTCTTGGCAGTCTCTTGCTCAAGCAACTCCTTACTGAGTCTGCAGGGTGTTCAAAAACCTTGTGAAGATCCTCTCCTGGACTATTCTCTGTTCCAAAACTCAAAAGAGTTATTTCCTGTGCCCTCAACACCTGCTCAATTCCCTCTTGGCAGAGCTCTATAGAATCCTCAATGATTCTATCTCCTTCTGAAATCGAACCAGAGTTCTTCTCCTCAATGCAACCCATGCATCTTCTCAATGCCCACCTGGCAGAGCTCTTCCAGAATCCTGCAGTGATTCTGTCTTCTGCTGTGTTCTCCTCTACATAGTCTTACCTCCAAGGTATTCAACAACCTTGAGGTTTCTCCCTCTTAGTTTAATACTTTGGCTGGTGCACCCTCCTGGCGCGTCTTTGTCCAAATTCTGCAGAATTGGAAGTGCACTCTATGCACTGGCTCTCAGAACCCACAATGTTCTGTCACACCCTCTTGGCCTGAAGCCTCAAAGATCCCCAAACCTGAAATCAAAGAACCCAATAGATAGCAGAACCTATTTGTCCCTGCAAATGCATACCAACACACACCTACAATATATAATGAACACACATAAAGACATTCATTCAACCACATAATAATCTGCAGGAAAAAACTATTGTTTATATTAATATGAAATGCCTCTTTTTACTATATGTTCTTGAGCTCAGAATTTTTTACAGAGTCTCAACCCATTCTCTCCTCTCTATTCACGCAGAGTTCCCCTATCTCTATCTCTACGCTACTTTGACTTTTTTTTCAAAACAAGATCCCAAAAGATCTTTTACATGAGGGGGCTCTTTGAGCTCTTCCCTCCATCTCACCTACCGCATTCAATTACATTGAATTACCAATAAATGGTTGTCTGGTCAGAAACGAAGCTAGATTGCAGCCTTACAACCATTAAAGATCCTCTATTAACTATAACCTGTGTATAGGCACGACTCTATGGCTCTAACAACCTTACAATATTAAATGCCTTCACATTCAAATTCAAAACGTGAAAGGGTTGCACCTTTCCTCATTGAATGCACGCACTGAGTTGGCTGGATGGGTTGGAGAGATCCTCTATTAACTACATCCTGTGTATAGGCATGACTCTATGTCTCTAACAACCTTACAATATTAAATGCCTTCACATTCAAATTCAAAATGTGAAAGGGTTGCGCCTTTCCTCATTGAATGTGTGCGCTTAGTTGGCTGGATGGCTAGCGCATGGTTTGCTTGGAGAGATGCTCCTACATCATACTCCTCTGTTGCAAAATTCATGAGCTCCTGCTCATGAGCTCTCCACCCTAGCTGTTGAAATCCTCCTGGATCCAAAACAACTCTCTGGAGTTGTCTCCCTGCTCCATCTCTCTATTTCTACTGCTGCTTCCACTGATCTTGTTTTTCTGCTGCTATCTCTCTTCCGCCCAGCTTCTTCTTGCTAGCAGTCTCTTGTGCTGATTTCAACATTAGCCTCCTGACCTCATCGATCACCTCATCCAACTGCTGCAATGGCTGGCTCTGTTCATGCAGTCTCCTCTACTGCAATTTCTCTCTGCAAATGGGTAGATCATCATGATATCCCATGTCATCTTCTCCATCTCTTGTGGCCTCAACTTTCCACCCTGCTGCAGATTCAAGTTTTGCAGTCTCTTTACTGAGCTGCTGCTCAACTTCTGCCAAATTCCCTGTTGGTTGAATTTCAGCCTCTTCCAGCTGCTTCTCATTATGGAATTTCCCTTCATCTCATGTTGCATGCCTCGGCACATCAGTCTTGATTAGTTGTTCATCTCCCTGGCTGAAAATTCTGAGCGATTCCTCATAATGCTCATAGTTTGCATTCTGCATGAATGTCTACTCTTGGCAGTCATCTACTGGCTCTGGATTGTTCAGCCAATTCTCCAACATTTCCAGCTCCATCTCCCATGGAGTGAGCATCTTAACCGCATGCTCCTTTTCTTCCCTTGCTGTCAGCTTCAGTGCTGTAGCTGTCTTTGTTTCAGATACTTGGCTGAAATTTTCAAGCAATTCTTTTGAATGCTCCTTTTCCTCTGCTTGGGCAGTCATTAGTGGCTACTCCATTTCTTCTTCCATGACAATCTCTGCTGACTGTTGGTCTTCTGTTGCTACTTCTACAACACACGCTCTTTCCTCAACTGGGCTCAATGGCAGGAATATTTCAATTCCTCCAATGATCAGAATGCTCTTTTGATCTTCTTCTGTCAACTCCTCTCGCTGATCCAAACTCACCTTTGAGTTCTTGAGACTTTCAGACAGTCTCACTTCTGTTCCCCCACCCACCTGGCAATCTGGAAACTTTCTGCTACCCTCTTGGCAGTCTATGAAATCCTCGAATCCCATCTCATTGCCTTCCTGGAAACATGAAATTTCCTTGTTGTCCTCCTGACAGTCTATGAGATCCCACAACGATCTCATCTCATTGCCCACCTGACAATTGGAAATTTCTTCACTGCCTTCCTGGCAATCCCTGAGATCGTCCAATGATCTCTTCTCCTCATCATCACTGAGATTTCTCCCAACTTCTGGCTTACATACTTGAGCCATCTCCTCCTCGTCATTCTTGAGGCTTTCAGCATGCCTCAACCATCCTCTTATCAACCTCCACTGTCTTTTGACCACCAATTCCTTGACTGGCCATTTTACCTTCGTCTTCATGGGCCATTCATACACCCGTATCGACTTTGCATTTTTCTGCATCTGCAATGCCAGAAATTCCATCCTTGCCCTGATCTCGGCAAGTTCTTTGTCCATCGCATCATTTCTCGAATTTTGGCGGTTCTTCTTCCCATCACATGCATGGCCTTCAGTAGCCATCTTCCTATTCCTGTCTACCCTCCTGGAAAACCTGTTGCTATTACTCTACAACTCTGAGTGCTTCCACCCTTTTCTTACAGTCCTCGTGACTTTCTTCCTGACTGCTTCCTACCTGCAAACAATCACCACAGAGTTCCAATACCCTGCCTTCCCCTGCCTGTCTCTGCAAGCTACCTCTAATACCAAACTGATGTATATCAGAGTATTATTTCTCCTTTCACTTCCTCTACCTAAAATGTACGAACAAAGTTTCTTCTCTGATACCACAACTGATGCAGACCCCCCCTGCCTCAGCAGGTTCTGCACGACCTCCTGGTCTAAGGATCGCTCATGAATTCACTTCTGTGCCGAAGTGCCTCCTTTGGGTCCCTATCGGGACCGCAACATTTGATCCATAGGTCCTTATGAAAAAACCCCACCTGCGCATGACATGCACAAGGTGCAAGTTCTCCCCTGCACATGGCTTCCAACACGACCGTGATCATTTCCCGAAATGTGATTTCAGTTTTCGGGACTCCGCAAGTCTTGATGTCAAATTTCCTTGACTCTTCAATCTCTTGACACCCAAAGTTTCGATCTACCAAAATGGCACTCAACATTGATTAACCCCCTAGGCCCCATCTTGGTCCATGTGGCCACTTTTCATATGACCATAGCCTAATTCCAAAGGCGCATCGCTTTTCGGAACTTCCCAACGCAAAGCGCCCCGACTCTCTATCCTCAAGACTTTTGAAAATCCGAACTCCGATTCGTTGAAGTGTTGAGTTTGTGACTGCAGCCTGACTCCTCTCTTATGTCGCGCTTCGTGACTTTGGAACTTCCAATGCCGAAGTGCCCCAACTCTTTGTCCTCGGGATCTCCGAAATGTCGAATCCCAAACTTACGAAACGTGTGACTGCAGCCCCACTCCAACAATGCTTTGCTTTTAGGACTTCGGGGTTTCCAACACCGAAGTGCCTGGCTCCTTGTCCTCGTGATGGCCAAAAAGCCGATCCCCAAAATGCCGAAATGTCAATCCCTGGATTTCTCCTCCAAGATTACTTTTCCCCGGCTCGTCGCGTTTTCCGATTTTGGGACTTCCAACGCCGAAGCGCTTGACCTCTGGTCCTCAGAACTCCCGAAGTTCCAAACTCCAAAATGTTGAAATGGTTGACCTTGTCCCATGATCTAACGCTCCTCCGAACGCTTTCAGGATTTCATGTTTCGGGTCTTCGTGAATCCTGCTGCTCCAATTTTTCTGATCCTTCGAACTTCCGGTATCCGAAATACCGAAGTACCGATGCCCGAAATTCCACTATCCCGCTTTCAATGAGATCGACGACTCTGGGCCTCCCTCGATCCGACGACTTGCATTCTTTCAAAACTTCATGGGTCAAGAGTTCCAAACTCTTTCCCTTCACATCCCCGGTACCCGAAATGCTAAAATCCCCCCTTTCGGGGATTTCTCGAAACCTTGACCACTCTGCCACATGTCCTCCTGTGATGAACATTCCCGATATTTTCGAGACTTCATGGCCTGGGACTTCTAGTCTCCCGATTCTTTCACCCTTGAACTCTCGGTATCCGAAACCCCAATATGCCAAAATCTCTGAAATCTCGATGGGTTTCTGGATGTTCGCCACATGTCCTCCTACAAATAGACGGCCACGATTCTTTCACTATTTTACGAATTTCATTTTGAAGTTCCCCGATCTCTCATCATTGAGATTCCCAGAATCTTGAATCCCGAGTCTCCGAAATCCCGATGCCTCTACCGTTTCGAGACTTTCGATGAGCCTCCACTCAACTCATATGCGAGCTTAACTTGCACACACCTTTTCCCAGATCCAACGACTGTCGGTGATCTGTGAAATATCTTACGGCTCAGATCTTCTTCTCATATGCACTCTCCCTGCTGATGTCTCCTGGACATGAAACTTCAACAATCCAGATCTTGTCCTCTGCTTGATCCGACGGCAGCTGTAGCTCTCTCCTGAGCTTACACTTCTGCCTTCACCTTTGGAATATTTTCTTGCTCCATAAGGCCTCAGCCTTTGCTTTCATTGCAGATCCTGTAACCTTGGTTTCTACTTGCGTTCTAAGGATGCTTTCCCTCCTGATCTTTTGGGACTTGTGAAACCTGGAAAGGTTTTCCCCGACTTCCTGCACTCCTAGCAACTATCACTTATGTGCACAAAATCACTTTTCCTCCTGAGCTTCTCTTCTCTGAATCCCTGAAAGGTTTCCTTGACCTCTGTGATTCCTACAGGGTCTCTGGACACACGAAGGTGTTATCTGTCCAGAGCTTCTCTATTGCTCAAACCTATAAAGGACTTAACCCCTTTTTACTCGCTCAGATGGATAATCTGATGCCCTCTTGGCAGTCTCTTGCTCAAGCAACTCCTTGCTGAGTCTACAGGGTGNAATGCCCTCCTGGTAGAGATTCCAGAATCCTCAGTGATTATGATTTCCCCTTGAACCCACAATGGAGTTCTCCTCTGCACTCTGTGCCTATGCTCAATGCCCTATTGGCAGAGCTCTATAGAATCCTCAACGATTCTTTCTCCTTCTTAACTCGAACCAGAGTTCTTCTCCTCAATGCAACCCCTACATCTGCTTAATGCCTGCCTGGCAGAGCTCTTCCAGAATCCCGCAGTGATTCTGTCTTCTGCTGTGTTCTCCTCTACACAGTCTTACCTCTAAGGTATTCAACAACCTTGAGGTTTCTCTCTCTCAGTTTAAGACTTCGGCTGGTGCACCTTCCTAGCATGTCTTTGTCCAAATTTTGCTAAATTGGAAGTGCACTCTATGCACTGGCTCTCGAAACCCGCAGTATTCTGTCACACCCTCTTGGCCTAAAGCCACAAAGAACCCCAAACCTGAAATCAAAGAACCCAACAGATAGCAGAACCTATCTGTCCTTGCAAATGCATACTAACACACACCTATAGTATATAATGAACAGACATAAAGACATTCATGCAACCATAGAATAATATGTAGGAATAAACTGTTGTTTATATTAATATGAAATTCCTCTTTTTACTATATGTTCTTGAGCTCAGACTTTTTTACAGAGTCTTGGCCCATTCTCTCCTCTCTATTCACGCAGAGTTCCCCTATCTCTATCTCTACACTACTTTGACTTTTTTTTCAAAACAAGATCCCAAAAGATATTTTACATGAGGGGGCTCTTCGAGCTCTTCCCTCCATCTCACCTACCCTA
>SNQJ01S0239051.1:0-13636 GCA_010110895.2 Picea sitchensis
ACTCGTAAGAACCTCCTAGGTTACAAAAAAATATAATGACCTTGCTAATTTCATTTCCACTATGTCCAAATATAGAAATAATATTCTCAACAATATTTAACTTATTCATTTCATTTGTTTGATAGATTTTGTTGACAGTGAGTGTTTGAAATGAAAGGAGACGAGGCCAATGACTTCAAGGACATGGTGATGCATTAGAGATTTCATCCCTTCAATGGCCTTGATAGATTTGTAGGGCATTCAACAGAATATGAAGAAACAACAAAAGGGTTTCGATGTGTTGCTAACAAAGATAATAAAAGCACCCTAGTCTTCACAATTAAGCAATGAGCATTCCTCGGTTTTCAGTAAGCTATAACGTTGAAATTTTATTTTATATTGCCTTCAAGAGGTGATGGAAAAGAGAATTATGGATATTTTCTTAGGCTTTTCTTGTACAATAGTGTTCTTCGACTATTTTTCAATGGCTCTATTGGACATAATCCTATTTACAGGAAATTGTGTTTATATTATTGACCCAATTATATTCATTGGCAACCTATTGATTGATATATTAGTGGTCATATTCAAGTATTTGGTGGTAAATTAGTTTGGTGAGCTAGATCGAGTGGTCAAGTTCAATGAGCTTCATGCAAGAGGTCTTGAGGTCGAATCCCTGGGTTGGATGCCTCTATAGCATGCTTCATTTAATGTCCCTACCAAGTCGAGCATCAAAATCAACACCAACAAGTTTACATTAGATACCATCAATAAAATGTGAGGAAGTTCCCCTGGTGTTTCCTCGCAAGATTTTCCTTCCAAAAGAAAATCATGCAAATTCAGAGTACTTTTAAAATGTGAGAAATTGAGGTTGGAACCCAAACTTGGATGATTAAAATGTTTGAAACTGAGATTTGAACTCAAAACTAAGATTTGAACCCAAACACAAATGATTAAAATGTTTAAAACTGAGATTGGAAATGAACTTGAATGAGCAAGTGAAAAGTCCTCTTTCTTGTTGCACCATATACTCATGTGACTATTTTAATCATGTTATATGATTACTAAAACAATGTTAATTAACACCTACTTCCTTAGTCTTCATGGTTGATTCTCACCTCATTAAGTCTTCATTTTTAATTAACAACTCCTTGATTAGTCTTCATGTTTGATGAACAACTCCTTGATTAATCTTCAAAACTTGATTGTATGGTTGGTCCACTTAAATTTTGAAATTCATAAACATTTATTTGCTTACATTTTGCATAGAAAAAAATTGAATGCATAACAAGCTTAATTAGGTTAAATAATTAATACATATGCTACAATAACTATAACATTTTACATTATAAGACATTCCACATTGTTTTAACATATAAACCAACATTGTGACACCATTGGTCATGCATTATTATGACACCATTGATAGAGATGTGTCATAAGATTATTTTTTCATTCAGAGGCTTCTTTTACAACCCATTGTGAGAGAGATGTGTAATTTTGTGTTCAATGTGAAGCTTACACGTGGCATATATGTGGGTGTGTGTGTGTCCACCTCAAATTAAATATTTCAATGTTAACTTTAAGTTAAAAAAACATAGAAATGTGTGTGCGTGTGTGTGGCCACCTCAAATTAAATATTTCAATGTTGACTTTAAGTTAAAAACATAGAAATGTGTGTGTGTGTGTGTGTGTGAAAAAATATTTATATTCAACATTTCAAAATTTAATATCAAAATATCCTTCAAACTATCTTGTATGGACTAGAAAAAACACACAAAAAAAAAACAAACTCTTCACAGTCTTTGTAATGTCCTATGAGTGAGTCTTCCATGGCTCACAAAAGGCAGCTTTGATATTTCATTGTGTTGAATTTTTTCAACTTTGGGAAATCATTCTCCACAAGGAAGTACAAGAAGACCCATCTGACCTTTTAAGAAGCCCTAGGAAGAAATTGAAAACCTGGGAAAAGAAGTTGGCCCCACCAGTAAAATACAGAAAGAAATAAAATGAAATTGAAGACCCAAAATGAGAATTCAGACCCACAGGAAAAAGACAGGCGCATGTACAAGTATAAATACAAGCAATGTCATTTCGTTTGGACATAGACAACTCTCCTTTTGTAGTTCGCACTAGGAAGTTGTCAGCTGCAGTTGTGGTATTTTACTATTTTTTGGAGTTTTGGTTATCTTGGTGAGTGCACCAGTTGTGGTGCTAGACTTGGAGAAGCTCTTTCTTGGTGTTATCTTGGCTATTCTAGTGAGACGCTAGCTCTTGGAGACGCTAGGCTTGGGGAGGACTTTCTCTGTATGGTATTTTTCTCTAATGATAGTGATGTACTAGTAATATATTGTACTAAATTCTTCTATAAGAGAGATTTTTGGGTTTTCTCCCAAGGTTGGGTTTCCTAGGATAAATTATTGTGTTCTTGTGTCTACTGTGCATGTTTAATGTTTCTAGATCTTGTTATTTCCACTACATTGTTATAGTTGATATTTTCAGTGTAGAGTTATTTTATGATAACTGTGGTATGAAAGTGAATTTTCTTTTGAAATCATAAGGCAATAACTATCAAGATTTGAGAATCAGAAAAAAAAACAACATGGAATCAGAGCTTTGTTGAAATATTGCCACTGCACAATTTTCTGTTAAGACCTAAACTTGCCAAGATCGTTGAGTACTTATTGAGAAGTCATTGAATCTAACTCTACCATTGATCAACTCTCCTTGCTCCTGCGCATTCGTTGCACCTCTTAGACTGTAGTTTGATGAAAGTTGAAATTTCACCCTAAAACTCACTACAACAGTTGCAACAACATTCTGTAAAGCTCGTTGTGAAATTATTGGGTTGATTTGGGAATAATTTTAGCATATACCATCTCAACTTTCCCTAGCGCACCTACTGCACTTCTCAGATTGAAAATCTATCCAAATTAAAATTTTAGGGTTTTCAGGGTATTGGCGTTTTTCCTGACATTGAATCTTCTGATTCAGATTTCCGACTTCTTCTTGTTGAGATGATGCATTGTCTCATATTAGAAGAAAATATGGATGGTGCTACGAATTTCAGAGGTATGCACTTTTATGTAAGTTATATCATGAGGGTGTTTGCAGGAGATGTACACTTGGAAAAAGGACATTCATTCAAGCAGTGATAGGAGATCCAAAGGGATATTAGATCTAGTGCACTTAGAGGAAGCTCAAGAGTTGGAGGTAGTAGTGTTTATGTCTCCTATAGTATATGACAACTCAAAATCAAATGTAAAAACAACAACACGACTCTAGGTTTGTATATCCGGTTTGATATTTCATATTGTTCCATCTTAAGTAAATGTTGTTACTGGGACAATAGTCTTTAGAGTTCTATTACTATTGAGTACTTTTGCTATCAAATGTTTAGTAACACTTGAGTATTGTCGGTACGATGGTCATTATGTAAATGCTCATTGTTTAGTACTAATGATGCACTTATTTACAAGATGAAATTGATCTCTTCTAGAATATGTTCTTGGTTGTTGTCTTTGTCCTAGGCAGGTTACCATGTAAATTCCATGGAGTCTACCATGGAGATGTTCTTATTTTGTTCTGGACAGGTTACCACAAAGGAATGATTGGTAAAAACCCTAGAGAAGTGTTGTTCTTTTTTATTATTCTTGTTCTTTTTCCAGAAAAGTCACAGGTGATAGCTCTGAGAGGGAGCTATAGTGATGATTGTTCCTATTCTTATTTTTTTATCTTGTTCCTATTTCCTTATCATGAGAATGTTGTTATTGTCTTCTATTTTCCCTTGTTATTTCTCTTGTTCCAGGAAGGTCACAAGTGACAGCTCTGAGAGGGAGCTATAGTGACGATTGTAGGAGGCAACATATTAGATGGTCTCCAGTTTGAGATATGGAGCATACTATCCAGACATAGATTTGTGTACATGACTATACATACATCCATGTACCGAAGTTGAAGAGGAAAAAGTTAGAACCTTCTAGAAAGAAGGATACGTTTGTGGGATACAGAGTGTTACACATGGAGGTTGATAGTGAGGAGAATAAGGCTTTGTATGATGACCATACAATCCAATTGTTCATCCTTCAGACCATCAAGATGACTCAGTAGAGCCAGCAGGGAAAATGGATCTACCTAGAGATGTTGCAGTGACCATGAAGAGACTAGCATGGCTTCGTGATACTTTTTAGAATGAAGAGAGGTCTGTATCTCCTCGTGGTACCTTATGGGAGAGAAAAAAGACCTCAAATATTCTCAAGTTATATGTCTTTTATAAGCCACATCATGAGGAGGAGCAGATGGATCCACTAGTGGTGAAATAGGTGGCCCCACCAAGTACCAACTCAGAAGGAGCCAGAGTTCAGAGGGAGTCGTCCCTTAGGATCCA
The DNA here is from genome assembly GCA_010110895.2 of Picea sitchensis. Taxonomy (NCBI): domain Eukaryota; kingdom Viridiplantae; phylum Streptophyta; class Pinopsida; order Pinales; family Pinaceae; genus Picea; species Picea sitchensis. The sequence continues at coordinate 4,367 of SNQJ01S0239051.1, forward strand.
ATAGGGAGTAGAAGCCTCCCAGGATAGTTCATAGGAGATCAAACTTCAGAGGAGGTCAACAGGTGGGATAGAGGCATCTTCAAGAATTGACAGATAGGTGACAGAGGAGGCAAGCAGTTAGAAGGACTCATGTATGGATTTTGTCTCAGTCAAAAAGGGAGAATCTAGTGAGACAGACTGGAAAACAAATCTTACTTCGGTGACAATGGGAGTTGGCCTCAAAATTCTAAGTGGAGGATCTTGGCCAAATGTACTATTGGGATTAGAGGTGTGACAGAGATCAGATAAGATATTCCTCAGTAAAGAGATATTGATGAGGTTCGATATGATGGACTGCAATTCCATGGCTACACCTATGATGAAAAATCTGAACAAGTTGAGTGATTCTACTTCATATTCATATTTGGTGGATCCCACAATGTACATGAAGTTGATTGGATCCTTGATGTCCCTAGTTAACACCAGGACGGATACTTGATTTGCAACTTGATCCATTTTATGATAGAGCCAAGACATTGTTATTGGGTTGCAAAAAAGCATGTATTGAGGTACCTGCATGATACAGTTGGATATGGCCTCAGATATGTCTCAGGTGGTGAAGTGAGGTTGCATGGATATACAGATTCTAACTGAGCAAGGAGTATAGTAGACAGATTGAGCACCTTAGGTTGATGCTTCAACTTGGTATCAATTATGATTTTAAGAAAGTAGGTATATGTAGCACTCAGTATTGGAGAGGTAGAGTATATAGAATCCATTGTCGCAATTCGTGAAGCAGTGTGGCTTCAGAAGCTTCTTATAGGACTTCATCCTAGACATGATGCAGAAGGGAGCAATGAAACTCCAATATATATCCACATATGAACAGATTGCAGATCATCTGAGACATGATACAGAAGGGATCAATGAAGCTCCAACATCCAGAGACAAGCTTGGAATGATGCAAAATGTCTCCCTCATTGAGAGGGAGTGTTGATGTTTTTGGTAGCACCAGGAAAACATTCTCCTCCAATAGCCATTTGACTTGGCTAAGGAGAATGGCCCAGGAGAAGTATTTATCCTTGATTGTGTGACTTGAAGAGGACCGAAAAACACTCAAGGTGGTGATGCTTATCCATATGGAAGTATCAGATAGACATTCTCCTCTGATGGTCATATGACTTGGCCAAGGAGAATGGCCCAGGCGTAGTATTTATCCTTGATCATGTGACTTGAAAAGGATCGATGAAGACTCAAGGTACATATGCACCGGGAAAACATTCTCCTCAGATAGCCATGTGACTTAGCTAAGGAGAATGGTGCATTCTTCTTAGATGGCCATGTGACTTGGATAAGAATAACTTCCCAAGGCATTCATGTTCTCCATGTATTAGCATTGGACAAACATTCTCCTTCGATGGCCATGTGACTTGGTTAATGAGAATGGAATAGGGCATTAATATTCTCTGTGTATTAGAATCGGGAAGACATTCTCCTCTGATGGCCATGTGACTTGGCTAATGAGAATGGCCCAGGTGTGGTCTCTATCCTTGATCATGTGACTTGAAAAGGACTTATAGAGACCCGAGGTGCTATGTGGGAGAAGAATACATCATCTAGGTGTTATGTGGGAGAATTATACATCAACTAGGTGCATGCAAAAGAAGACTACATCAACCAGGCTCAAGGACAACATTTCTATGACAGAATAAATCCAAGTATGGATTATTTCTCCCTCGTTGAGAGGGAGTTTTGAAGTTTTTAAACTTCAGGCAGTCACTCTCCACAAGGAAGTACAAGAAGACCTATTCGACCATTAAATAAAACCCGAGAAGAAATTGAAGACCCAGGAAGAGAAGTCAGCCCCACCAGTGAAAGACAAAAAGAAATAAAATGAAATTGAAGACCCAGAATGAGAATTCGGCCCCACAAGAAAAAGACAGGTGCCTAGACAAGTATAAATATGGGCAAGGTCATTTCATTTGGACATAGACAACTCTCCTTCTGCACTGCGCACTAGGAATTTTTCATATGCAGTTGTGGTATTTTGTTATTTTTTGGAGTTCTGGTTATCTTGGTGAGTTTGTCACACTTGGATAGGTGTTATACTTGGAGAAGCTCTTTCTTGGTGTTATCTTGGCTATTCTAGTGAGACACTAGCTCTTGGAGACACTAGGCTTGGGGATGACTTTCTTTGTATGGTATTTTGCTCTAATGATGGTGATTTATTGGTTGTTGATAGTATGGTAGTTGTGGGAGGCATTAACCTCTATGTGTAACCTTTGACGAGACTAGAATATTTCGGGAAGCAAGAGAAACCCAAAACATATGTGTAGAAACCCTAGAAGACATGTCGGATCAATAAAAGAACTAATATTTAAGTGTTAACCTCTAAAAGAAGAAGTTTCCCTGGACAGGTGATAAAGAGCACTATAAATAAGAGGGCGCTAGAGCTCATTTTTCATTCACACTCTCACAACTCTACATAAAGACTAGTGATGTGAAAGTTTGGAGAGGGAGTGCAGCTGCAACTACTGCAACTGCGATTTTGGTCTGGAATTTATGATTTGGTTATGGTTTGGACTTTCTATTTGGTATTCTAGCCTTGGAGAGAGATACACTACCTTGGTTGGCTAATGGTTTTAATATCTACTTACGGAATTATTTTGTCTATCAAGGTTAAAGGTGCTCGGGAGTGGTTGCATGCCTATGGTTGGGTGATAATATTGATATATTCTCTATGGAAAAATGAGCACATTTTTTTTATTCTAATAGTTTGTGGGCCCACACTATCTTCAGACAATTTAACTACTGGAAGATATATTGGGAAGTTATTCGTTAAGCTCGTTGTGGCACCAGTTATAGTTGCAGCTAGGTTTTTTTATTATGCAGCTGCAACAAACCCTAACCCTTGTGTTTGGGAACTTTTGGTGAATCATTTGACCTAATTCCTTGGCATCCTAGTGCACCCTATCCTAGCACACCTCTTGGTACCCTCAGCTAGCAAAAATATTAGGTTTGAATTTTTAGATCAAATTCAAAGTCAAAGTTTGACTGGTCAAAGTAAAAATCAAAGGTTGACTTCTCATCAAATTGATTTTATGGTCAAAGTTGAAATTTTAGATTTTCTAGCTTGTTCTAATCATTGAATCTTATGATTGAGTTTCTAATCTCTTCTTGTCAAGATGGTATCTAGTTTCAGATTGGAAGACAAGTTGGACGATGCTACAAGGTTTCAAAGGTATGCACTTGTATATGCTATCTAGGTTATATCAACTAGCAAAATATGAGTGTGTTTGCAGGGAACGTAATAGAGACCTTGTCCAAGATGTAATCTTGGATTCAATGCATTCAGAAGAACAAGCGTACCCTCCATAGCAAGTGAGGCTTCGGGTTCCAGGTTTGATTAAATTGTTAAAATTTATATATATCAAGGGTGGTAGTTGCTACATTACAAACTATGAAAGAAGTCTTTGAAATATTATATTATTGCTAGGTGCAATGAATACTTTACTGCATATGAATACTATTGTTATAAATGCTTATTGTACTTGTTCGCAAGATGAACTAACATCTCCTCTAGATAGATATTTCTTGTTTTCTATTGTTGTTCTTGTTTTAGGAAGGTGCCCTTGTGAAATATGTTTGATGAAAAATCCTTACGGAAGTTGTCATAGAAGAAGTTTATAAGGATGACACAACTACCAGATGGGCAGAAATCAGAATAGATAGAAACAAAATTAAAGAGACTTAGAGGAGTCAGACTCGAAGGAAGTCATGAATCAAAAGGAAAGCAGAATAGGCTTGTGACACTTTGCAGAAAGAAAAGAGAGATGCAGCAGAAGGAAGCATGGAATCTCTCATATGGAGGGAGTTAATCATATAATTCCAAAAGAGGAGGATGCATATTGTTCATTCATGAAGTCGGGATTAGGAGAGAGTTAACCCCCAATGATATGATCCATTGAACAAGAATCTGTAAAGAATATGAAGTATTTATCCATGTTCTTCATTGGAAGTAGCAACCATAATAAACAACATGTGTTCATTTTGACTCTAGAAGAACTCTTCTTTCGAAAAGAAGCCTTGAATATCCTTGGTTGTCCATCTACAGTTATGTTCCTATGGCATAAGGAAAAATTTGGAGCCTTTGGGAAAGAAGGACGTGTAATCTATAGAAGATTCCATGGACTCCAACATTGAAGAGAAACATGAGGAAGAACATGAATATTTCAAGAAATAAAGAAAATTCTGAACGACCAATTGAACCAGTTTGAACCCACTAGAAGCAATCAAACAGAAGGAATGGAAGGAAGTTGCAATGAAGAATAATGTATGTGAGAAATTATGAAAAAGACTTAAGCATTGATAGATACAAGGAGAGACTTAGGGCTAGAGGGTTCTCCCAGAAGGAGGGAGAAGACTATGATGACAGCTTGTTCTAGTAACCAGACATGCCTCTACCTGAGCCATTATATCTCCTACAATATCCATGGGTTGTATTTTACATCAGATGAATGTAAAGATTGTTCTTCTCAAACAAATTAATTGAAGAAGAAGTGTATGTAGAGAAACCTCAAGGTTTTGAGTTATACCAGAAAGAAACCCTTGTATGCAGATGGAAGAAGACCTTGTATGGATTCAAGCAAACTTGGTGTAGAGCCTCTCGTGTATAGCAAAAGCGTGGTGAAAACTTCCTATAACAGAGGAAGTATATTGAAATGGTTCTTCAAAAGTTCGGGATGATGGATTGCAAATCCATGGAAAACTCCCATGATGACATATCTGAAGAAGTTGAGAGACTCTGATCTAGTAGACTCGTCTGTGTATTGACAATTGGTTGTCTCGATAATGTATTTGGAGAATACTCAGTCGGATATTTGCTTTGTGGGACATTTGAGTTATGATATACACTTGCATGGATTTATCGATTCAGATTGGATAGGAAGTGCAGATGACAAAATAAGTGCTACTTGGATATGTTTCTGATTGAGCTTTTCCACGATGTCATGGGCTAGCAGGAAACAAAATTATGTTTCACTTAGCACTGCAGAAGCAGAGTGTATTGCAGCTTGTGATGCTTGTACGGAAGCAGTGTGGCTTCGTAAGATGGTTTTTGGACTATTTGATCAGGTGATGGATTCGACTGTGATATATTGTGATATCCAGAGCTGTGTGAAGCTTTAAGAGAACCCGGTGTTCCCTGACAGGTCTTATCACATTGATATCAAGTATTATTTTCTTCATGACAAAGTCCAGAGGGGAGAAGTGGTTCTCCAATATATCTTCACAGATGAGCAGATAGCATATATTTTGGAAAATCCTTTGTCCAAGATGAAAAGTTTGCATGCTTAAGGGACAAGATGGCACTCGTGGAGATGAATTCCTTATTGGAAAAGGAAGAGATTACTCCCAGGTTGGGAGGGAGCACTAATATGTTATTGATTTATGGGCAGTCATTTGCCAGTTTGGAAAATGGTCTAGGTTGGGTAGTCACCTTCCAGTTCGGAAAGTGGCCCAAGATTTCTGACGGACATGCATTTTCTAGTTTGGAAAATGGTCCAAATCAGACAGTCATTTTTGTAATGAAAAATAGTCTGATAGATTGTTGATGTACCATAGACAGTGATTCCCCATGTGGCCAGTGTGGGGGAATGATCTAGGACAGTCATTCTTCTTCGCAATCACTCTGAGTAGAGGTCAAGCAGAATGGTCTGCCTCTTCAGGCAGTCATTCTTTCGAAGTTCACAATTGTGAGAAGTTTCTAAGAATGGTCTGTTATAGGAGGTTGGTGCAGGACAATCATTTCCATTAGGAAATGGTCCGGACAGTCATTTTCTAGGGCAGACTCGTTCTCTCTAGGTCGCACTGTGAATAGTGCCGAAAGAATGGCCCAGTTAGGTGAATGGTCCAAGTTCAGTAATCAAGGATAGGAATTCCCTAGGGCAGATTCATTCTCTCCAGGTTGCACTGTGATTAGTGTCGGAGGAATGACCTAGTTAGGTGAATGGTCCAGGCTCAAAAATCAAGGACAATTATTCTTCTATGCTTGGGAAGAATAGTCCAAATAGCCCATGGATGATGTTTTACTCTCTAAGGACATATGTTCTTCCCAATCTCACAGAAGTGGGTGGAAGAATGGCCAAGATGACTCAGTTTGTATCTTGATATTGTTTATACAGGTTGATATGAGATGATATGATTGTTGTAGAGATTGTATGTCTTTGAACAGTAGTTGTATGCTATTGTGGTGGATGTGATCCATTGGTAGTGATTGTGTGTCACTAGCTAGTAGTTGTGTGATACTAGGAGTGGTTGTGTGCCACTGGATAGTAGTTGTATACTACTATGGATAGACATAGTTGTGTTCTATTGGATGGCATTATAGTAGCAATGTGCTACTATCTGAGTGCCATGGAGACTACTACTAGTGTTGGAGATGATTGTCAGCTAGATGGATAGTCAGTGCACTAGTGGACAGACATTCTCCAGGTGGATGGTCCAAACAAAACAGATTGCTGGTGGACATGCATTCTCTCTGTGGAGAATGGTCTAGGTTGACAATTTGTTGACGTATCATGGACTGGTATTTTCCTAAGGCACGGATTGTGGCTCGATTAGGAAAATGGTTCAACACCAATATTTTCCAAGGAATATGGGTAGAGATGGATCTCTATGGTACAAATGACCCGATCAAAAAAAAAATTGATACTGACATTCCTATAGGAATGGTCTCTATAGCCCATGGTGTGGATTTCAGCATCTGTTGGGACAATCATTCTTCTAGAACGTATGTATGAATTAGAAGAATGGTCCTTGTATCACTTTGTGGAGTAAGTGACTTATTCAACATCATGCCCAATTACTCAGGTGGAGTATGGCTTCAAGAGATGATGCATTTGATGCTATTAGATGATATTGATAGTGGTGATGTTGCTCGTGAGTTGATCTATGTGATCATGAGATAGCATGTGTGGTTATGATGAAGCTACTGGTTGAATGGTTTGTTTGTGCTCAAGACCATTTCCTTTAATACCTCCCAAGCTAGGAGGGAGTGTTGATATTATGGTAGTTTTGGGAGGTATTAACCTCTACGTGTAACCTTTGACAAGACTAGAATATTTTGGGAAGCAAGAGAAACCCTAAACAGATGTGTAGAAACCCTATAAGACATGTCGGCTCAATAAAAGAATTAATATTTAAGTATTAACCTCTAAAAGAAGAAGTCGGCCTGGACAGGTGACGAAGAGCACTATAAATAAGAGGGCACTAGAGCTCATTTGTCATTCACACTCTCACAACTGAATAAAGACTAGTGGTGCGCAAGTTTGGAGAGGGAGTGCAATTGCAACTACTGCAACTAGGATTTTGGTCTTTGGTTATGGTTTGGACTTTCTATTTGGTATGCTAGCCTTGGAGAGAGATGCGCTACCTTGGTTGGCTATTGGTTTTAAGATCTGCTTCCAGAATTATTCTGTTTGTCAAGGTTAAAGGTGCTCGGGGGTGGTTGTGTGCCTATGGTTGGGTGACAATATTGCTATATTGTCTATGGAAAAATGAGCACATCTCTTTTATTCTAACACTGGTAATATCTTGGATTGAATTCTTCTATAAGAAAGGTTGATGGGTTTTCTCCCAAGGTTGGGTTTCCTAGGATAAATTGTTGTGTTCTTGTGTCTAGTGTGCATGGTTAATGTTTCTAGATCTTGTTATTTTCATTGCTTTGTTATAGTTGACATTTTCATTGTATATTTATTCTATGATAATTGTGGTATGAAAGTGAATCTTGTTTTGAAATCATAAGGCAATAACTATCAAGATCTAAGAATCAGAAAAAATCAACACATTGATCAAAATCCATGACTCAATTCAGCCCTGAACGTTCCAAATTAAGACAAAACATAAGAAAAAAGTGTAGACCAAACTTTCAATGTGAATCTTACACATGGCATGTGTGTGTGTGTGTGTGTGTGTGTGTGTGTGTGTGTGTCCACCTCAAATGAAATACTTCAATGTTGAATTTAAGTAAAAAACATTGAAATATGTGTGTGTGTGCGTGTGTGAAAAAATATTTATATTCAACATTTCAAAATTTGAAATCAAAATATACTTCAAACTATCTTGTACGGACTAGAAAAAACAAAAAAGAAAAGACGAACTCTTCACAGTCTTTGTAATGTCGTATGAGTGAGTCTTCCATGGCTCACAAAAGGCGGCCTTGATATTTCATTGATCAAAACCCACGACTCAATTCAGCCCTTTAACTTCCAAATTAATACCAAACATAAGCAAAAAGTGTAGACCAAACTTTCATTGTGAAGCTTACACGTGGCATGTGTGTGTGTGTGCACCTCAAATTACATATTTCAATGTTGACTTTAAGTAAAAAAAACACAGAAATGTGTGTGTGAAAAAATATTTATATTCAACATTTCAAAATTTGAAATCAAATTATACTTCAAACTATCTTGTATGGACTAGAAAAAACACACAAAAAAAGACAAACTCTTCACAATCTTTGTAATTTCCTATGAGTGAATCCTCCATGGCTCACAAAAGGAAGCCTTGATATTTCATTGATCAAAATCCATGACTCAATTCAGCCCGGTACCTTCCAAATTAAGACAAAACATAAGCAAAAAGTGTAGACCAAAATTTCTAGTATTGACATCTTCTAATTTTTAATAAAGATATTTTTAAGTGGATGAAATGAAAGTCCCTCCTTTGAATTCATGCAAAGTACCCTTTGCAACAATATAGCATATTTAAAAATTTGATCTACTTTAGTGTTGAATTCTCTATATACATGTGAAAAAGAAATATTATTGAATTTGGTTTTTACCTCGAGGATCATGTTCATGATTATCCCTAAACACAAGTTCTCAATTATGTTTTTTTTTTATTTTTCCAAACCATCAACAATTTGGAGCCTCCAAGTACCTGCAATTGTTTTAATTATCTATCCATTATTGTTTTCATCAGTATTCACAAGACATAAAATTCAATTACGTCATTGAACCCTTGTCCAATAGCATATTTTAATAACAAATAATGTGATGGCTAAAAAAAAAAAAGCATGGCCCCTACTCCACACATTCCTAGGGTTCATTTAAAGGCCCTAAAACAATCTCCCATTTTCATAATATATGAAAGGCTCCTTTAAATTTATGTGATGAATCTTTTTAAGTGGTTTCCAACTACCTTCAAAGGAGACCCTAATTTTATCAACTACTAGATCAAATGACACGAGACCATAATTTTATACTACTTGAGCAAATGACAAGACCATGT
>SNQJ01S0239053.1:0-11234 GCA_010110895.2 Picea sitchensis
AAGGTTACCAAATTATGAAGGAAAGAGTGTCATCATGGTGATTGTTGATAGAATGACCAAGTACGCACACTTTTGTGCACTCTCTCATCCCTTCAAAGCTAGTACAGTTTCCACCACATTCATGAAGACAGTTCAAAAGCTACATGGTAGCCCAAAGATTATTGTAAGTGACAGAGATCCCATCTTCACTGGACATTTTTGGAAAGAATTATTTTCTTGTTTGGGTACTCAATTGGCTCATATCTCATCCTATCATCCTCAATCTGATGGACAAACTGAGAGAGTGAACAAATGTCTGGAAGGATACCTTCGTTGCTTTGTCTCTGATAAACAAACACAATGGTTCAAATGTTTACCCTTGCCAAAATGGTGGTATAACACTTCCTTTCAGACTGCAACAAAAATGACACCATTTATGGCACTTTATGGATACCACCGTCCTTCCATCACTTCTTCTCTAAAAGAAAAATCTAAGGTTCAAGCAATGGAAGATCACATTGAGAATCAACAAGAAGTTCTCCAAATCTTAAAGGACAACCTGACGATGGCACAAAATCGCATGAAACAACAAGAAGATCAACATCATAGTGAAAGAAGTTTTGAAGTAGGGGATTGGGTATTTTTAAGACTGCAACCATACAAATAGATGTCCCTCAAGAAACCCAAGAAGGATAATAAATTATCACCAAAGTACTATGGCCCTTATAAGCTGTTGCAAAAGATTGGTACTATGGCATTCAAATTGGAGTTGCCTACATCTTCATGAGTACACCCAGTTTTCCATGCTTCATTCTTAAAGAAGGTTATAGGTGACAAGATCCCAATTCAAACTATATTGCCAGAACTTGACGAGGAAGTAAAAATCATATTGGAGCCAAAAGCCATCACTGACACAAGAATTCACCAACTGAGGAATAGATCCATTTCAGAGTATCTCATTAAATGGAGGAAACTACCAGCTGAAGATTCCACTTGGGAAGATGAGTCTTTTATATAGAAGCATCCAGAGTTACTCAAGCATTGTGGACAAAACTTGTCTTAAGGGGAGGGGCATGTTAAGCCCTAATATTGGCTCATTACCCCTTAATTGGGGCATATTAGATTAGTAATCTTATTTTAATTATGTCACCTTTAGGTTATTAGTTGTAATTATACCTCCTAGCCTCCTATATATACCAAGGAGACATTTTCATTTTGAATCATCTTTTACTTGAACATTTAAGTGGGGTAAAAGAAGGTTTCCCCCTCGAAGAGGCTTATTATCTGAAATTCTCTCTTTTTCAAGGTGTTGAGTACTTTTCCTGAGGATTTTCTATGCTATATTGATATTTGGTTATTAACAACATGCCAGTGTTGATTATATACCTAAAGGGGTTGCGTTGGTGTATGATGACCAAGTACCTGAACACATGAAAACCAAATACCTAACGTGAACAATATCTGAAGAGAATCGAACATACAATCATTTATTTGATAATTTTGAACATGAGCATGTGTACATGGATGGGGTATGGAAAAATGGCTCCCTGGGAGCTAAGGATGAAAAAATGGCATGAGGACTGTCTTGATGTAGAGGACAGGGTGTTGATCCCGTGGCTGAAGACGGATCAAAAAATGAACACCTAGAGCTCCTGGAATGGGGTCTGGAAGTTTGGAAAAAAGGACTATATATAGTTGTAGGGCCCACAATGCCACCTCATTTGTACCTTCTATCAGAGGGATTGGACGAGAGATATTCAGAGGAGATTTGGAGGTTCCAGGAGAACAAGGTAGCCGATTCAGGACTAGTGAGATTTAATATAGTTGTCTTATCATCCTGCATAGAATTGGGTTTTCTATTTGTCGATAGGGCCTGTACGAAGGGTTGTACAGGGGGTTTTATGGGTGTGGGCTCTCCAGTGCGCGGGCGATCAGAAAAAATGTGCGCATAGGTGCATGCCTATTACCCGGATATCCACACGCAAAGGTGCCCTAATGAGGGAAAAAGACGCGCATGGTATGCGTGCCTATAAGCTAAATAGTTGCGCATGGGTGCCCAACTGTGTAGTAGATATGCATGCTATGATCTGCGCCTATGTACATGATAGGGGCACATGAAGACACCTATGTATGGCCGATAGGCGTGCACATATGCACACCCGTGGGATGAATAGATGTGCATGTGTGCATGCCTATAGGGTGAACAGGCATGCATGTGTGTGCGCCTATGGGGTTAAACAGTTGCGCCTTGGGGGAAAAGCTGATGGGTGCAAAACTTATATCTTTTGGAGATTTTTAATGTGTTTATGTCTAAGATGGTTGATCGAGAACTAGATTATGTGGTTGCAGGTGATCATTTTGGATGATGTTGGTTGACTGGAGAGAGAGGGATTGGCCACAACTCAGGGAGGCTGTGGCCATTGAGGAGTGGGCGGTTCATGACACTTTGGTAGCTTGTGGGCTGTTGAATTGCTTTGAGTGCCCCTTGATACGGGCCCAGGAGTACCTCCTATAGTTCTTGATTCAGATGTGGAGTCTAGATCTGCATTGTTTTATGGTGTGGGGTGAGTAGATGGCCTTCACTGTGGTGGAGGATGTGTATTTTTTGACTGGGCTCCCTTTTCAGGGAACACCCTTACCAGCGGAGCCCATATTACCGAGGGATGAGAATTTGGATACCTTAGGTCGAAGGTATTGTACGAGGGATGATTTTATGTCAGGATCCGTGGTGAGTCTCAGGGCTATGGATGCCTTAGTTCATCGCTATGTAGCAGCGATGATTGTGAGGGTATATGGGTCCCTCGCGACTTAATAGATCAGTGGTGATTAGCTAAGGATTATGGGGAGGGCACTGGAAGGAGAGAATTTTACTTGAGGCTTGATGTTGTATTCCAAGATGCTAGGGAAGCTCGAAAGGTGTCGGGTTATGGACTCAGGGGAGTTCGCTTTTGGGTCCATCTTGGTTGCATGGTTTTTGAAGATGGTACCGATGTTGCACCCTAGAGTGTTATTGGACGCACCTAGTGCGTGAGAGCCATGACTGATGTGGTGGTCTAGGATTTTGATTTTCCACGGTGGTGGTGAGGGTGGCCATTATTGCATGGCTAAGGCTGCACAGGTGTGGTGTAAGATGTCATAGATCATACTGCTATATTCGTATTGTGGGGTGGACTTCTGGGGTGACTTGGATATGGTGTTACCTCCAGGAAAGGTGTTTGACTGACGAGGTATGATGTGAATTTTTGATATTTTGATATTTAGATAGTATAACATGTGTGTTATGTATAGATGGATGTTGATGCTATCCTTTGGTTGTTTGTATGTGCATATGTCGGACCTCGCGGGTGTGAGTTTGAGTTGGTTAGAGCATCGACTCGTCAGGGTCCGTTGAGGCCTCTGTGGGGAGAGTCATGTGCAGGAGAGAGACGACAACGTGAGGATGTTGAGGCAAGACCAACTGGCGATGAGAGAGCAGCTAGGAGACACTGTTTCGATGACCTTGGTGCAGGGCCATCACATGCTCCTCTGGCCAAGGCCGGGGGAGATTTTGAGAATATTCACCATAGCTTGAATGTGGTGCTACATGGAGTGCCTGAGGGCATGTGGTCACATATCTAGGATGAGGGAATCCTAGAGCAGTGTGTGGGGGCTCCATTGATGTGGCAGACTGTGGTTCGACGAGCAACAATAGAATGTGTTACAATGACTAGGTGGTTACCTCGAGGTCCGGAGGGACCGATAGCGGGTGGGGCATGACCTCCTAAGGGAGGGACAGAAGGTGGTTCTCTAGAGGCACCATGAATGTCTCTATGTGTATTTTTGTATATTACATAGGTTGGTGATCCTGTTTGGTGTGGTGACACCAGTTTTTTACCGAGGTGATTCACTGGCCTACGGATTTTGCATAAGATGTACTCCATTTGTATGTAAACATTTTGATGGCACTTTTGACTGATATATATATATATGGATATACATTTTGGGGTCTTTGTGATGTTCACATGTGTGTGATTTTTTTTTAATGTTGTTTATGATGTCTAATCTATATGCTGTGACAAAATTATGATGGTTTATGTGTGTGTAAAGGTGTCTTGATGTGATATATGCCAATCTAGTACAATGTTAGATAGATTATCTATGATTTGATTAAATTGTCTTGGAATATGTGTAAATGTAATGAAATCAAAATGTCGAGATAAAAGTCTAACTTGTAGGTATTTGCGGAAGAGGCAAGGATCGCAGACACGGTACACATTGTTGAGCTAGAGGACGACTAGTTGGGAGTCAAGTAAGACACTAAGGTGATGAATACGATGATGGCTGGCATTAGTGAGGAGACCAATGATGGCAGTGTACTTGGCTTGGTTGTTGGTTTTTAAACCCAAACCTATGTCGCTGGAGTGGAGCAGTTCATGTGAGGGGGAATAAAGGGCCGAAGATGCTGAAGCGAGATTTTGTGTCCAATGGCTGGCGCCGTCGATGAAACCAATGTGGTACGCCAGTGGAGGAAGCATCTGTCAATAACACAAATGATAGTTTAGATGTGAGGTATGGAAAAAAGATTAAAAACACTACAAAATAAATAACCTAATATAGAATGACTATGCTTAGGAGTAAAATTTCTTTAAGTATAACCCGTTTATGGGTTCTTTGAGAGAGAGGCCATTGGGGAAAGCTAGGATGTATGTGCCTTTGTTGAGGCAATGATGGATAATGTAAGGCCCATGCCACAGTGACTCGAATTTTACATGATCGAGGGTATCGTGAGCGATATCGTAAGCAAGGATGAGGTCGCCTTTGTGAAATGAGCGGAGGTTGACATGGTGATCAAAGGTGGATTTTGACCATTTTTTGGCTGCCTCATTGTTTTGTAATGAAGATCGACGATCTTCATCTAGGGACTCTAAGTTCAACAAATGCTGCTCCATTGGAGCAGTGTCGGGTAATAGCTCAATTGCGGTGCGTAAGGTGGGGATTTCACACTCGATAGGAAGATCGGCCTCGACCTTGTGGACTAGATAAAATGGTGTGAAGCCAATGGCCATTTTCATGGCCATATGGTAAGCCCATAGCGCAAAAAATAACATATGATGCCAATTGGTCTTATGTTTGTTAATCATGCGCTGTAACATGGTCTTGAGGACCTTGTTAACTGCTTCGACCTGGACGTTGGATTGAGGGTAATATGGTGAGGCAAACTCATGGGAGAATACTATCTAGGATGAGAGTTTGATGAAAATCTCATTCTCGAAATGTTTCCCATGATTGGAGACTAGTTGGAGTGGTACTCCAAAGCGAGATATGACGTCATTAAAGAAAAAACGTGTTGCAGTGTCAGCGGTGTTGCTGAAGGTAGGCATGGATTCAACCCACTTTGTGAAGTAATCAACCGCGACAATGATGTATTTGTGTCCATTGCTGGATGGAGGGTTGCAAGTCATGAAGTTGATGCCCCATTTACAAAAGGGGCCTACTGTAATGATTGGGTGTAGAAGAGTAGGTGGTGCTCGTGCTTTGTTGGCATAAATCTGACATTTATCACATTGTTTCATGGCATAAATGAAATCGTGAAATAATGTAGGCCAAAAGTAACTTGCGTGGATGATTTTTTGGGTGGTGGACATCCCCGAGAGATGGCCCCCGCACACGTCTCTATGGAAGTCATTGAAGACTCTATCGACCTCATCAATAGTCAAGCATCGATAGAGTATGGTGTTGACCCCTCACTAATATAAGATATCGATGATGAGAAGATAGAGGGGTGCCTGGTGGTGAATACGGTGATGATCATCTCGTGAGAGGTGGTTACTAAACTTTTGGGTTTGAAGGTAGATGAGGAGGTCGCCGTACCAAGGATCATATGAAGTGATGCAAAAGAGATGTTCATCGGGGAAATCGGTATTGACGGGGGAACTGGTAGTATCAGAGGGGAAGGCTATGACGAGTTTGGTGAGGACGAGAGATTTCTTTCTCTTGGGGGTTAAAAATTTGAGATTGTACTCTTGAAGGATAAAGATCCATCGGGAAAATTTATCGTTAATTTTCCGACAACTGAGCAAGTATTTCATGGGGTTGGAATCTGCTATGACTTTGGTTGTGCGAAGAAAAATATAATGGCGCAGTTTCTGGACTGCGAGGACGACTGCTAGAGATATTTTCTCTTCGTGATTATACTTCAAGGGTGGGCTTGAGATGTTTTTACTAATGTAGTAAATGGAATGATCACAATCTTCATCTCCTATTTGAACGAGAACTCCTGCTACTGAGATGGTTGACGCTGAGATGTAGAGGATGTAGTCACAATTATAGTCTGGTGAACTAATTAAAGGGGCATTGGAGAGTGCCATTTTAAGATCGTTGAAAGATTTTTGGGCATGTTCATTCTAGTGGAATGGGATGTCGTGACATAGTAAGTGAAGGGAACTATGTGCTTGAGTGGCATAGTCTGGTACAAATCACCATAAAAAGTTATCTTTTCCTTGTAGGCTCTGGAGTTGGCATAAATTCCAAGGGGGTGGAATTTTTGTGATGGCTTGGAATTTGAGGGGATCTACGGTAATACCACTTTGGGAAATGATGAACCCTAGGAGGTGCTCGATAGTGATGTAGAACACGTACTTGAGGGGGTTCAAGTGGATGTTTTATTGACGACACCTATGGAAAATGATTTGTAAATCATCAAGATGCTAGGTGCATTTTTTCGATCGAGATGTGAGGTCATCCAAGTAGGCGAGGATGATATGAGCCAGATCATGAAAATGTATGTCATAGCCCATTGAAAATTTGCACCAACATTTTTTAGGAAAAAAGGCATGACACGATATGAAAAAGTACCCCAAGGGGTGTTGAATGCAGTTTTGTATTGATCGGATGGATGGATTTGGATTTGGTTATAGCTAGAGAAACTGTCCGTGAAGGATAAAGCCTCGTGGCCCACACAGTCATCGATAATTTGAACGATGAAAGGCGTTGGAAAGTTGTCTTTGGGACAAACATGATTAAGATCATAATAGTCCGTGCATACACGGATAGTGCCATGTTTTTTGTTAATGGGTACAGGGTTGGAGACCCATGAGGTATAGGCAATGGGGTAGATGAGCTCAATAGCGCGTAATTTGTCAATATCGGCTTTGATGGCCGCTTCTTTGGATGGGTGTAGCGGTGGTTGTTTTTGGCGAACCGGTGTGATATCAGGCTAGGTGTCTATGCGATGTTCACCAATAGAGGGATCAAGGCGAGGCATCTCTGTGTATGACCAGGAAAAAATATCCCGGTATTCTTGGAATAGGGTTTTGTAGGCAGTGATTTCTTGATGAGTGCATGCGGTGCCAATGGTGATTTCCTTGACGACTCCGTTTTTGATGGAAATATCGATTTAGATGGTAGGGGAAATTTTGGAGATATTTCCTTCTTCAAAAGAATCAGGTGTAGGGATAGGATTGTTGAACCAATCGATATGCCCTGATGGGATAAAATCATTGGTTTCGACTGCGTATATGGGGTGTTGGTTAAGAGCTGTGAAGTTTTCTTGTGAAAGGAAGAGTTCTCTGTGGTGTAGCGCATCCCATGGGTAGTTGGGGGTGGTGTTGATGGGCGAAATTGACCGTCCGTCAACTGGGAGAGTGGAACCGGTCCGGGGTTGTCTAAATAACCCAAGCCGTTTGGAATGGACCACCCTGTCGAGTTTAATGGATCCATTGGCCGCTCTAAGGTCTTTCAAGAAAACCAAAGAGAGAATTGATTTGAGCTAAGTAATCTAACTAAAGTAAATAAAACAAACTAAACTATAACTAAATACAAGAAACTAACTAGAATAAAGGAAACTAGAAACTAATAAAACAAAGAAAAGGAACTAATATACTAATATGAACTATTCTAACTATTCTATACAATCCACTAATTACTATTATAATAACTCAAATCAACTATCTAATTATCAGCTACAATATTTCTTATTCACAAATGTACACTATGAAAAACCTACAGATTTGATTAAAACCTGCAAAACTCATGTATATTCTGCCCTAAGACAGCCAAGAATCTCTTTTTTGATTTTTATATTTTATGAAGAAGAAATAAACATTACTGAAATTAAACAATCTAATATATTTACTGAAATTAAACAATCTAATATAAATCTAATTACGATTATATATGAATTAAACTACTTAATGGAAATAGTAAACAACAGACTAATTGACCTGGAAACGCTCCAAGTCTGCCCTGTGTATGATAACTTCTAAGCTGNTATATTTACTGAAATTAAACAATCTAATATAAATCTAATTACGATTATATATGAATTAAACTACTTAATGGAAATAGTAAACAACAGACTAATTGACCTGGAAACGCTCCAAGTCTGCCCTGTGTATGATAACTTCTAAGCTGGTCTGAGGAAGAAATTCACACCGTTTAGTCCTTAAGATTTTCGTAAACGATCGGTTGTACTGCTTCTTGAAATGTTTTACAGGACAAACAAGACATAAAAGAGATTATAACAATCTTATGATTATAAATTCCTGCAATAAGGGAAACCTGTTATGCATAAAACTTATATATAACAATTTAATTTATGAAGAAGATAAAACTATCATTCACAAAATGAATTAACAATTGTTATGTCTTTTATCTATTTGGAAGAGACGAGATATGGATAACAGTGATCAAAATTATATCATTTGCATTTGATTTAGATAGCTAAAGTAGTCGTAAACCATAAACAAAGTGATATACAAAACTTGAAACAGAGTGTTGATATATTGAGAAGCTAAAGCTATGACAAAACATCAATTATGCTCCAGTCTGTAATAGAACTCCATATCCTTGTTCTCCCACGAATGAGGATGATTATTATTACAAAAATCATAAGTATTTATAAGTCTCTTCACAAGGTAAAACTTCCTTGTGGATAATATCAAAATGAATTACATAATCTGGGAAAAATCCCCAAAATCTTCTAAACTAAGCAAATAAAATGCAAGTGAAATCTGTGAAACATCCCCTAACTGCTCAACAACTCAGTTGCAAATTTGAATTTACCTGCAATAGCACACAAATATCCAATTAGAAAGATATTTCATTAAGAAAATAATAAAAAATTGATTCTACAGACTCATCTACAGAATCATCTGATTCTGTAGCTAGTCAAAAATAGCAAACAGGACCAGATATCAATCAAATAAAATCAAATCCAATCATCTTTTAATAATTATCAAAAAATGAATTATTAATGATTCAATTGAAATTATCATTCAAATCAAACAGTATCAAAATGAATTCAATCGGAACAGAGTAAAGAATGCTCTGTTTTCAGTTACCATAAAACATGGTCAAATTTTGACAGGCCTGTTTCGTATCAAACGAAATTTAAGCAGTGAATCAAGTCATATAAGATACGATTTAATCGTAATCAATAAAACAATAATCGGACAGAATTGTAATCATATAAGATATGATTTGCCACAACACAATTATAATCGATACCATTGAACACAAAATAGATTTGTTACAGCTGTAACACTATACATAAGTTCATGTCGTTTTAATTAATAGTAAAGATAGGCAGGCATAAGAATCATTCTGTTGTGACCAAATACCAATATGGAAGTCTGTTATGATATATTCAAAACGAAACATGCGTAACAATATTGACCAAAAATCGCCATAGATTTTGATTGCTGGGCATTACATAGTCAAGATCCCACAGCATTGATAATCATAAGCTGGGCAGTAATCCAATAAAATCGGGTTTGATTCATCTTAGGCATGATCGTTTCAGTTTTGCAAATCCATTCGTAACTGAATATCCATTATTATTCCAATTCAAAAGAGAACAGAGCCGACCGGCCACAACAAATTGACTGGTCGAGACTTGTATGACTATTACGATTTTACAATTCGGGTAAAGATAAAACAAAATCCTTTTTTTAAACATAATCCAAACCGTATTCATGTTGATCAAAGTCATACTTAAACAAAAATTGTAACAGATAACTATCGTTTGCCCATCATGTGAATCATAACCAATTCGTATCGCAACATAGATCGTGTTTCAAAGTTTGAAATACACAACAGTTTGTCAATAATAGATGCAACAGAACATTTAATCGCAACCGATTTTAAAACAATCAAATCCACATTATGATTAATAGAATCAAAACCAAATCTAATTAAAACCTTAACGATAAAAAAATTCGATTTATCAAACGAAATTATATACAGCAATGCATGCTTATGTGACAGAGCAGGTCAATGATGTACACAGAGTTATATAAATATGTCATATAAATGGGCGAAAGTCATACCAACGAGACTGTTCGAGCTATGCCAATTTCGAATTGATGAATGTTGTAGCTGACTCAACATTTTTAAACAGAATTGAACCAGTTGTTCGTTGCTTCTTGTCAGTGTGTTGCACCTTGGCATTCTGACTGGTGAGTTTTGCATCCTGATCTTCCAGAGCATAAATTCTGGATTGCAACATAGGCACATCTAGGTAGTATCTTTCCAACCATAAGCCACACTGATCGCATGGTGAAACAACTGGTTGAGCAGGAGAGGGTTTCGACGAGTCACCGAGGGTTTCACGAGGCATTTCAATGCCAACGAAATTGGGATCATCCCACAAACAAGGTGGTAGGTTTTTGAAAAAGTCATAAGGAGGTTTGTCACACAGACCTTTTGAGTAGGGATACTCAGCTGCAAGGAATCGTTCAATATCTGAGTCGGAATCCTCACTGACCACGATAGGCTCATGGTTAACAGAGGGTTTCAGTTTATTTCTCGCCATGCGAGAGATTAACCGGGCGTTTTTCTTACCTTTAGAATTTTCATTAGATTTAGCTTTAGGATTTTTGGCTGTGGGCTTAGCAATTTCGACCTGTTTGGTCACAGACATGGGCAAGTTCATAGGTGAGTCGGGTAGAGGTTTGGGTAGCAAAACATTGTAAGGCACAGGGGGGGTAAGCTTGCTTTCGCTCACCACAGGTTTATCAACCTGTGGTGGACTTGAGTCCTCAAAACCATTACGACTGAGAAAATCAACCCAACTGTCATGACGTAACCCCAATTCATAAACCACAATCATTTTAATCAACCCAAAATGGAAGAGGCTGGTATCGGCCTGGCTGTGCTTGTACCTCTTCGCCATCTTAAACAGACTTCTATGAAGGTAGTGAGGCACATTGAGTTCAAAACCCATAAAAACCATCAATAGATGAAGGTGATACAAGAAAACGAACCCGTACCTACCC